>JAWQFJ010001788.1:35000-50000 GCA_034096865.1 Theodoxus fluviatilis | reverse complement strand
ACACAGACAAACACACAGACAGACACACAGACAGATAAACGGACAGAGACACAGACAGAGACAGAGAGACTGATAGACAGAGACACACAGATGGAGAGAGAGAGAGAGAGAGAGAGAGAGAGAGAGAGAGAGAGAGAGAGAGAGAGAGAGAGAGAGAGAGAGAGAGAAGAGACAGACAGACAGACAGACAGACACACAGGCAGACACAAAGACAGACACACAAACAGACACACAGACACACAGGCACAGACAGAGACAGAGAGACTGATAGGCAGAGACACATAGTGAGAGAGAGAGAGAGAGAGAGAGAGAGAGAGAGAGTGAGTGAGAAAGAGAGTGAGAGTGAGAAAGAGAGAACGAACGAACGAACGAAACATTTATTGCGTAGGCCTTCTCTAGGCCTGTTGCAAAATTATAATACATAAAAAGGAAAAAATAAATTGGACATATTTTCCAAGACTGGCAACCAGTCTTGATCGAGGCGCGTACGCGGAGACAAGCGAGAGTCATGCAACGACACACGAATCATGGCTTCCGTGCTGTCCGCCTTGGCTGCTGCCGTCTCAGGGTTGGTCTGTCGCCATCTCCATGGCTACTGCCGCACTCAGGGTCTCGGACTGGGGCTGTGTCTGGTGGACGGGCTTGCATAGGTAGTCTGGGGGTAGCAGGCCATTGTCTCTCTCTCCTGTCGGAACAGGACGGAATGGGGCGATCAGATGGGGAGCTGACACCACAGCCACCCCCATCCCTCTCCGCGCCCTGTTCCGCAGCCCTCACCCCAGGGAAGGCGGCGAGACAAGACTGGGCAGATGCACTCCTGCGCCCGATCTCCTGCAGCACTTCCCTCACATTGTCCGGAAGATCCCCATCACCTACGGGAGTACTGTCAGTGGGGACCGGCGACGGATGATAGTCTGTCAAATCGCTCGAGATTTTCATCTCGACGACTTCGGCGGGCTTGTCTCTCGCTCCACGCTGATCATTAGTCGAGAGGTCACATGTCAGGTGTGAAAGGTCACCATATGTTTTGGCCGTATGATGTGTTCCGGTGATGTCTACGGTGGGAGCACAGGGATTACACTCTGCGCGCGCTTCTTGCAGTTTAATTAACAGACGGGTAAGTCATGCGAATGTTATTTGACTCGGTGCTGTTCAGCTCGTTGCTTGTCTCGACGTAGCTGCGCTGGAGGCTTTCGTCTCCACCTCCAGCGAGCGCTGTCGCTGTCCGGTAATGGCTGACCTCGCGTGAAGCGTAGCACGACGACTGTTTGGTTCGCTGTACCGTCGACTTTCCACGAAGTTAAGGTCTCCGTAGTCAGCAGTATCGAGAGGACACCTTCTACAGTGGCTGGAAGTCCAGTAACTGGCATTTAGACTTACTCAAACTATTGCTACTGCGAAAACGTCGGGAAGCGAAGCGAAACGTGTTGCTCGGCAGGCCAGAGCGACGAGGGGAGTGTGAGAAAGAGAGAGAGAGAGAGAGAGAGAGAGAGAGAGAGAGAGAGAGAGAGAGAGAGAGAGAGAGAGAGAGAGAGAGTGAGAGAGAGATTAAAAAGTAAATGAAAAATACAAATCAGTCTTCTAAATGGCAATGAACGTCTTGGAATAAGATTACTTAAACACAGCAAAGGGGAGAGGTACGAAAGTGGTATTTCCACAGCTTCTTCAGATGCTGGCTGCAGAGGCCCAGCATATATTCCTCAAATCCTAACTCAAGCAAAGCCCACTGCACCCCATTCCCTTTACGTCCCCTCCACTCTGACCCCGCTTTAGTAGAAAATTTAGTAATTTGACCCTGATTTGGGTGCGAAGACACCAGCGGACGACCTCAATGCCGGTGTGACATCGCCGATGGTGATTTTATCGCGCATGGTTCTGCGCATGCCCCGAAACCTGAAGTGACGTATTTTGTACGTTCGGCGATGCCTATAAGCATCGCGCATCGTTATGCATCGCGCCTGGTAGTAGCTCAGCCAATCACGAGCCTTGAAAATAGACGCCGCCACGTGACCCAGATTTTGCCTCCAGCTCGCACTCAGCTGCGCAAATTCTGTGTTCTGCGTGATTCGGGTGTAATACTGCCAATAAACGTCGTTTAGTTTAATATTACACCCAAATCACGCGCACCGTTAAGGTGCATGGAGTACAGTACCGCCGAGCAAGACGTTTGTCACAAAACGCAGATACATTAATGCGGCCGGATCTTAGCATAACTCCGCAGGGCGTGCGAAGTCAGTCAGGCGGAGTGGCGGATTTGAACGAGGCGCGATACACGCGTCACTTCCGGTTTTGACGCATGCGCAGAACCAAAGAGGATGATTTACCATCGGCGATGTCACACCGGCACAACCACTGTCCACATTCATCTGTAACAACCGCTTGGAGAAGTCGCCGTACAGTGCGACTGATCGACCTGAGCAGATACCGGCTCTCGAATGACCAGCTGAGTTCAGCACGGTCCAGCCTCTATACAAGACAAGGGGAAGCTGTGTAGCATGCAAAAATGTCTACCGCGCAGAAAAAAGTCGACGGAAGTCATCAGAGAGTTACCTCCCTTGTTGCTATTTATATAGACCCCGCTATTTCACGCGTTTTTGAGGGAATTCTCTCCTACCAAGTGACGGATTATATGCTGTATGAGCTACCCTCGCAGGTGGGTTGTTCCAATTCATTCTGCAAATTACGGAGCGAGCCAAAAATGTTCCCATGCAAAAGACACTGCGGAATTAATCAGAGACTTACCTTCCTTGTTGCTATTTGCTATACCCTGCGTTCCGTTGCACTCTGCTTCATCTTTGCTACGATGTTGCAGTCTCAGGAGTTTTGATTGGTTGGTTTTATTTAATAACTTTAAAAGCACATTAGTATTAAAAGTATAGGGTTTTGGAGGCCGTCTTTGACTACACGAATCCCCAAAATTATTTCACATTCAAAAGTTTCCCTCTTGATCGAAGAAACGACTTAATAAAAACGTTAGGGTCGATTATCATTGATATACAATCTTTGGTGACGTTTCACCCAGTGGCAGAGGTCAACTTCCTGACAAGCTCTTAAACTGCTTCACACTAGAGTGCGCCACTTTCTGGGCCTAGCAACAATGAAACTTCAGAACTCGTAGCCGCATTTGATTGACTAAACAGAACTAATTGGAAGTCACTCCACTTACTTGCACAGTAAGCATGCTTAGAACCATGGAGTTTACATACCATGGAAGTGACAAACGTGCCGATTGCTGTCAAATTTCGAAGAAATGAATGTTTTCTTGCTCTCATTCACGTGGCAGAGAAGTGTATGTCTTGGTTTGATATCTGTAGTAAACGTCGGCATTTATACCCACGAGTGCAACGACGTAGCAGACGACACACATTTTGGGATTCCCTTTACCTTTCTTTATGACTGGTGACGGTTATCTCCCTTTGTTATTAACGATTTTTCTACCCTAATGCTTTTATGAAGTTGTTTATTCGATCAAGAGGGGTTATTATTGAATGTAAAATCATTTTGGGGATTCATGTATCCAAAGAGGGTCTCCAAAACCCTCTACTTTTAATGGTAACGTTCTTTTTAAGTAATTAAAGAAACCTACCAATCGAAACTCCTGAGCCTGCTACATCGTCGCGAAGATGAAGCAGAGTGCAACGAAACGCAGTGCTATATTTAGGTCAATAGCAACAAGGGCCATCGACTTTTTTGCACGCTATTGGCTGTCTTTATGAACATGACAGCGTAAACCAGTCCTAATGAATCCTGAAAGTTGCGTCAAAACTCCTCACGACTACTGATATAAAAGATGAGAATTTCGAAACTGAATATAACATTTGTTTTTTGACAGTCCGCTTCATGTCAACAAAACATTACGACAACACAGATTTCAACATTCGCAGTCGATTCAGCACGAACTATACATTAGAATACGACGTTCGTGGCCATCGCACTTGGTGAAACTGAAACAGTACTTGGTTCATGAAATACACGTTTCCTCGCGTGTGAGCAACTGTTTCAGTGAAGTTTTCACTTCCAAAAAATGATGAACCGGTTCGGTTCTAGTATTTCTCTGAAACATGTCTGCTCGTCAGCTCCTTGCCTTCCACAGTCGCTCCTCGTCTCACACAAGTCAATCATAAGTTACTTCCCCCTCGGTTCGCATGCAAAACGCTCATTGGTAGAATTACTCACATACATGCAAAGAAACCACAACCAAACGATTGTACTGATTTCTCTTAACTCTATGGAGAATACGTCAGCAGTTCATATAGATAACCACAGTATTCAAATATACAGCGTAGATGTGCATTGAAGCCCGTGGTGCGAGTCCAAGGTCGGACCTTTGCCAGAGATACATGATACTAGATACATGGCTTATTGCACCGAACACTCTAAAAAAAGTCTGGATCAGAAATTATCAACAGCGTATTTGTGTTTCACCGTCTGTGGTGGCCATTAGAAACAGCGAAATGTGAAGCGTACGAATACTCCTGACGCGGACAGATACGTAAACAACTAGTTATCACTGTGAATAATATTAAGTGGTTACATATCTACCTTTATATGTGTTGTTGTTTGAAGTAAAGAGGTGTGAATTAATCATCGGTGGTCAAATCTGATCTAGGCGTAGATTGTCACGTAAACAAACGCCGATTCTCAAGCAGGAAAGTCTGTTGTGGATTGTAATATCACCCTGTGAAAACCATTTTCACCAATCTGCAGTTAAATCTGCTTGCGACGCACATGTGTATATCAAATACAATTATTCAATAATAAGGCGTTGGACTTTGCAGCGAGGCGCTGTGTCATGGTTCAATCCCAGGGGCGGGAGAAATGGGGGGAAAGTTAAATTTAAAAAAAAAAATATAATAAACTAAACTCTTTCGGAGAATTCAAGCATGTCGTAGATTGCCAAGTGCCGTAAATTGTTGTGTATAAAATTTTGTAATCAAACACTCTCGCTGTAGGGAATCTATCCTTGTTAAGCAACTCGAAACATCGCGCATTTTGACGACTCTTTTTGGGTATAAGTTTGCTACTCATGGTTATCTCTACAAAACGAGCCGTGCTTACAAACAGACACTTCTAGCTCTTTCACGCAGGAATGGATGAACAACTGTTAGTAAAGGGGGCGTTGGGTGGCTGGGAATTGACTGGAGAGCATCTGGTTACAGTGCGAGTTCTATGTTGTTGTTGTTGCTGTTGTTGTTGCTGCTGTTGTTGTTGCGTACCTGGGCTAAACACTCCCAGGATCACCCAAGCGGGTGAGATGATTGCGTGTGTGACTGTTTTTGAACACCCCGCCATATAGGCAGCCATACTCCGTCTTCAGGGGATTTGATCTCTGTCTCCAGAGAATGCCAGTTGTTATGTTAGGAGCTTACCGCGGCTGAAGATAATCCCCACATAACAGTACAACATAACAACGTTTTGCTGTAGCCTTGGTTTTTGGCTGGAGTCAACAAATAACAACATCCTTTGCCCAAGGCAAGCGAGTTCTATGATTTGCTGCTAAGCACATACACGTACATGTGAGTATACTGACGTTACGGAACAATTCGATCAGTGCTAATAGAGTCTCCTCAACATAGAGGCACATAATGAGTGAACTAGAAGCACGACTCACATCCTGCCTAGTACAAGTTTCTAAGTGTAAAAGTTTCATTCATTCTTCAAGCCTAAATTAAGCTGTGCAGTGAAACAAAATTACATGTAGGAATGTCATCGAAGTGCCACGCGTAGTCATACATTCATAGCATGGTAGTAAAAGTCGCCATTCAACGCAAACAACAAGATGTTCTTTGCTAACTCAAAATGTTGAGTTTCAACTCAGGCATTCTTACCCGAAAGCGCCACTAATCAAAGGTTTGCAAACTCGTGAGTTGGAGAAAACGTGAGTGAAGTCGTGTAGTGTGTGAGTAAGCCGCAAAAGACGATTGAGGTTTTCAACAGAAATCACTCAAACAAACAGGTAATACGACTGCGTTTCAGCGTACAGCTTCCTCATTCCTCCCAGCCTCTCTAACCTAGTTGTGACGACGATATGTATTGCAGTTTGCGGCAAGGTCCGTGAACAATGCACAACATTGACAGAGAGAAAAAACACAATACACACAACAACTCCAGCAGACTGCTTCGCTGTAGGCTAGAGAGAAGGTAGGCCATACAACTAACTCGTCCCTCTTCCCCACGGCAACCAGACAAGCAGACGATGTCAGAATGGAGGGCACCCCTACGAAACAGCCAGACATCCCCCCTGGGGCGGTGATAGTTGCGCCACGTGGCTTTACCTGTGCTGGCAATGCGAACGGCTCTACTCACCTGCTGGCAGTGGTACTCTTCTCCCCTGGCCTGGCTGGGAACAGTGGGGTCTGGCACACGGCAGAGCACTGGCAATATCGGCAGCCGGCAGCGAAGAACGCGCGTGGAGCCCGCCTCTGCCGCCGTCAAAACGGCAGTCGCCGTTCCCGTCAGTGGGCCTCGCCAGAGCCGTCACACGAGCATGGGCATCCACACGGATCTTTTCTGCTCCTATCCCTCCCTCTCCCTCTCTCCTCCGCACACTTCGATCGACCTGAGGCAGCTGTGCGAAGGCGAGGGAGTCAGCCCTCCCGTCCTGCCAGCTCACACGCCGCCACGGCAGAGGTGCTCATTCCTAGGGCCTCCACATGATGAGCGCGGATTGGCAAAGAACGGGGAGAACTGCCGGACCCCGATTGGCCTTTTTGTAAGGAAAATTCAGGCAAAGGATTTCATGGATGGCCCACGCCAGTTTTTAATTGAGTATAGTTGGCCTTTTTCTTCCTTTGTTTTTTATTTCCCTTTTAACAGAAGGTCATCGTTTGACAATCTCCCCCCCCCCCCCCATTTTTATATTTCTTTTACTGTGTTTTTGGTTGTTTCGTTGTCATCACATTGTAGTTATTTTCCTACGAGTGTATGTATTGTAAGTCACGCAAACACACACAAACACAAACACACACACACAAACACACACACAGACAAACGCACGCACACACACACGCAAGCACACACACACACACATATACATATACACAAAAGCACACACGAACTCTCACTGCATTTACTTTATCTATCCATTCCTCATGCTTTTGCTTTTTACGTACTCTGACTAAAAAGTTGGAATTACAGAAATATCACATACAGACATAACTTAATAATGAGGACTGACTCTTCTTTATGCTATCAAAGTTACGCGATTAATATATTGCCTTCTTGTAAAAATTGAGAGACGGAGCCATCATGTAGTGTCTGCTGTGCTAGGTAAGATTACTATATTACTTATACATTGTTCCATTCTGAGAAACTTATTCATTGTTCCACTCTGAGAACATTAATTTGGAAAACTGTACAATTCATTTTCCGTATTGGCCGATGAAACAACGTGGATTCCCCTTTAAGACAGGCTAAGAGGAAATGTATTAGACACTTTTAAAAATCTTTCCTTTTTGCCATAAATATTTCTATAACTCTCCACGACCTACCCTATTCTCTCGCATTCGTCAACAAGATTCACGTGCAATTAGTTCTACTTAAGCGTTGGTGTACAGCATGTGCAGTAGCAGCGTTCAAAGTTTTACCATCGATGTCCTCTGGAAAGATGACTGACTACACGAATGCGATGGTTCCTCGTTCAACCTTAGGGTGGTCATGTCTGCCGAATGGGTCCCTCACTAAATGTTCACATTACTGACGAAATACTCTGCTTTGCCCGGCACTTAGCATCACGACAAACTGATAACCTTGTCAATTCTTTATTGCCATTAAATTAGATTCTGACTGGAAAGAGTGAGAGGGAAAATGAGAGACAGATTGAGGCACAGGAACAGAAACCGCAATTAGAGAGAGAGAGAGAGATAGAGAGAGAGGGGGGGGGAGGAGAGAGAGAGGGAGGTGGGGGGAGGAGGGAGAGAGAGGGGGGAGGAAGAGAGAGAGAGAGAGAGAGAGAGAGAGAGAGAGAGAGAGAGAGAGAGAGAGAAGGGGGAGAGAGAGAGTGTGTGTGTGAGAGAGAGAGAGAGAGAAGGGGGGAGAGAGAGAGCGCGTGTGTGTGTGTGTGTGTGTGTGTGTGTGTGTGTGTGAGAGAGAGAGAGAGAGAGAGAGAGAGAGAGAGAGAGAGAGAAATGATGCGGGCAGAATAAATACACCATCTGCAGACGTACACAAGCAGAAAAACGAACGGATGAAATGGACAAACGCCACCATGTGAACAGAAACTGAAAATGAAATGAAAGACAGAGTTCACTCGATTCACTCGGCTAGATCGCCGCGAGACATGGACCTCCTAAAAGAGACTCACATGTCTAACCGATCCAGGTCAACGTCATATGACTACAATTTAATTGTGAAAGCTGTTATGGGTGACAATAAGCTTTTGCTGGGCTTGTCTGGAGACCAGGACAGCTGTCGTTGTGTGACGGACAACATCTTGGCTACAGAATTCCCCGCTGTTAGTGCGGTGCAGGGCACTGACTCATTGTGATATGTAATGGGGTCTGCAGAGTGCACAGCATCTGACCATTAGACGAGCTCTCTTTCCTACTAAAAGTTGTCATCTTTACTTATTTTCGCCGTCGTCGTCGTCGTCGTCATCGTCGTCGTTGTTGCGGTTCTCATGATAACATGGATGGTGATGGTGGTCGTCATCGCCACTGCTACTGTCATCGTAGTCTCGTTATCTATTGCTACTGCTGCTGCTGCTTGCTTTGCTTTGTTTTGCTGTTGTTGTTGCTTCTGATTGTTTTGCTTTGTTTTGCTGTTGTTGTTGTTGTTGTTGTTGCTGCTGCTATACTAATCCTACTGGTAATAGTAAAAGTGATGTTATTGGTGATGGTAGTGGCGAAAGTTGCAACAACAGCAGCTGAAGCTACAATAGTAGATGTAGTCGTCGTAGTAATCATGATGATAATGGTGGTGATGTTGTAAAAGAAGATGATGGAGGAGGAGGAGGAGTAGGAGGAAGAGTAGTAGGAGGAGTAGGAGAAGGAGTAGGAGAAGGAGTAGGAGGAGGAGTAGGAGGAGGAAGAGGAGTAGGAGGGGGAGTAGGAGGAGGAGGAGGAGGAGGAGGAGGAGGAGGAGGAGGAGGAGGAGGACGAGGACGAGGAGGAGAGGAGGAGGAGGAGGAGGAGGGGAGGACGAGGAGGAGAAGGAGGACGGAGAGGAAGAGGAGGAGGAGGAGGAGGAGGAGGACTAAGAGGAGGAGGAGGACGAGGAGGACGAGGAGAAAGAGGACGAAGAGGAGGAGGAGGACGAAGAGGAGGAGGAGGAGGAGGAGGAGGAGGAGGAGGACGAAGAGGAGGAGGAGGACGAGGAGGAGGAGGAGGACGAGGAGGAGGAGGAGGAGTAGGAGGAGGAGGAGGAGGAGGAGGAGGAGGACGAAGAGGAGGAGGAGGAGGAGGAGGAGGAGGAGGAGGAGGAGGAGGAGGAGGAGGAGGAGGACGAGGAGGACGAGGAGGAGGAGGAGGAGGAGGAGGAGGACGAAGAGGAGGAGGAGGAGGACGAAGATGAGGAGGAGGACGAAGAGGAGGGAGACGAGGAGGACGAAGAGGAGGAGGAGGAGGAGGAGGAGGAGGAGGAGGAGGAGGAGGAGGAGGAGGAGGAGGAGGAGGAGGACGAGGAGGAGGAGGAGGAGGAGGAGGACGAAGAGGAGGAGGAGGAGGACGAAGAGGAGGAGGAGGAGGACGAAGAGGAGGAGGAGGACGAAGAGGAGGAGAAGGAGGACGAAGAGGAGGAGGAGCAGGAGGAGGAGGAGGAGGAGGAGGAGGAGGAGGAGGAGGAGGAGGAGGAGGAGGAGGAGGAGAAAGGAGGAGGAGAAAGGAGGGGGAGAAAGGAGGAGGAGAAAGGAGGAGGAGAAAGGAGGAGGAGAAAGGAGGAGGAGAAAGGAGAGGAAGAAAGAAGGAGGAGAAAGGAGGGGAAGAAAGGAGGAGGAGAAAGGAGGAGGAGAAAGGAGGGGAAGAAGAGGAGAAAGGAGGAGAAAGGAGGGGGAAAGAGGAGAAAGGAGGAGAAAGGATCGGAAGAAAGGAGGAGGAGAAAGGAGGAGGAGAAAGGAGGGGAAGAAAGGAGGAGGAGAAAGGAGGAGGAGAAAAGAGGGGAAGAAAGTAGGAGAAAGAAGAAGAAGAAGGAGAAATGGGGAAAGAAAATAGGAGAAGAAACGGGGGCAGAAGGAGATGACAACGGCACACAAGTGTACGCGCCTGCGGGCATGTGTGTGCCCGTTGTATGCGGCCGCAACTGGCATCTGTTGGAATATATTCCAGGTAGTGAAGGTGGTGCTGGTACCTAGCTGAGCGCATTCTCTGTGTCAGTCGCTGTGTTGTGCATGAGGTGCTAGTACAGGATTGGCATGTGTGACCCGATGATCATGGGCTAAGGAATAAAGCGTTTTCAGACTCTAATATGGGTAACCGGTCGCTGTATATAGATGTAATGCAACGCCTTTTACAATACATTCAATACCTTTTCAGCTAGACCTTGGAGCTGAACAAACAATTATTCACGCACGCGCACGGGTCGCGTGGATGTCTGGATGGCTCTCCCTGCATTAGGCCTTACGGTTCCATTCATCGAACGACCGTGTATTCCTACACAAACAGAGCAGCGACGGATGATTGGCACGTGAAACGTGCACTGCTTCTCTTTGTCTCAGGGCGAGGCTAACCGTGAAGATCAAAAGTCAATAACACTATGATGAACTAATTGCCTGTGTAACACTTTTCTAGGGAAGTCTTTATACAGGGAAATCCATACAGTTCGGACGGTGTGGATGTAAATAGACACGCGACGGA
The DNA here is from genome assembly GCA_034096865.1 of Theodoxus fluviatilis. Classification (NCBI taxonomy): domain Eukaryota; kingdom Metazoa; phylum Mollusca; class Gastropoda; order Cycloneritida; family Neritidae; genus Theodoxus; species Theodoxus fluviatilis. The sequence continues at coordinate 39,213 of JAWQFJ010001788.1, read as the reverse complement.
ATGACACGGTGCTCAGGGATAGATTTGCCGATAAAACGACAGAAAGAGGCATTTTGATTATAGATAGCAAATGCACATAAGTTTGGGGATCAAACACTATCAAATCTCCCATCTTTCAATCATAATCAAAGACATTTCTGTCTGCATTTGAATGTTCTGCTTGAATGAAAGAAATCAACAGAGGGGCACACAGACGGAAGGAGGCAAGCATGAACGTGTAGCGGGTTAAACATAGAAGAAGGACATATATAGGCACGCTGCAATCACAAAAAAGGCAAATGGACAGACATTTGTCTGTTTTACAAAACAGAACACCAGAAATATAACACGACAAATAGCCTTGCAGTTGCTTTTTCAGCAGAGGGAGTCCATCGAGATAAAGCGAGGGACGGAGTTGGCGACTAAAAGTGGCTTGACAGTCCAGAAGTCTACACTATGACTCGAATAGACCACTGTACTTCCATTTTGATTATGAGCATCCGACAAAGACTGATAGAGAGCTAGCCGTTACGTCGACACACCGATTTCCAGACTGATGCGGCACTGCTCTGTGAGCACGACGCCTCTCCTCCAGCAGTCTGGGAATTCTCCCCAGGGTCTTCGATTGTTCGAAATCTTTTCCTGTGCGACTGCAGCAGCTTCTCGAGGTCATGTCCACATTCTCATCTTTCATGCAGGAAAACCGCCTTCGACCATTCGTCGATCTGCATTCTGCAATAGAATGTGAGTAGGGGAGGGAGGGAGGCAGAAAGAAAATGGAGAGAGAGAGAGAGAGAGAGAGAGAGAGAGAGAGAGAAAGAGAGAGAGAGAGAATGAGAGAGAGAAAAAGAGAGAGAAAGAGAGAAAAATAGAAAGAGAGAGAAAGAGAGAGAGAGAGAGAGAGAGAGAGAGAGAGAGATAGAGAGCAAAAGAGAAAAAACAAACGAGAGAGAACGAGCGAAAGAGAACTAACGAAAGAGAACGAAGGAGAGAGAGAACGAACGAACGAGAGAGAGAGAACGAACGACTGAGGGAACGAACGAAAGAGAATAATGATAATAATAATATAGTTTATTTGCGCACATACCTTTCCTTGACAGGCAAGCTCATGGCGTTTACAATCCAAAGAATCAACACTCATACAACAGCTAAACACCGCATTCCCACAAAAATTCACACACTACACACAAAAACAAAAAAGAAAAACTAAAGTCTAATAGAACAAACTATACAATATACACAGCACTTGCAAGCAAGGTCAAGTAAGGCGAAGCAACTCAGCGGGAAAGGCGGATCGGAAGAGGTGAGTCTTTACCCTTTTGAACTGGGGCAGAGTGTCAGAATGACGGACTGAGAGAGGGAGACTATTCCAGGTTACAGGTCCAATATAGGAGAAGGCACGCTGTCCTTGAGTTTTCTTGTTACGGCGGGGGACCTTAAGTATTCTAGAGTCAGCAGCTGAGCGTAGAGATCTGGAGGGCGTGTAGACTGAGAATTTCTGTAAGAGCGTGTGGTGCGGTGTTGTTGATGGCGAACGAACGAGAGAGAGAACGAACGAGAGAGAGAACGAGAGAGAACGAAAGAGAGAGAACAAAAAAGATACACAGCGAACGAGAGAGAGAACGAAAGACAAGGAGAACGAACGAGAGAGAACGACTGAGAAAACCATTGAGAACAAAGAACAAATGAGAGAGAGAACGAAAAAAATGAACGAACGAGAGAGAGAAAGAATAGAGAGAGAACAAATGAGAGACAAAGAACGAATGAGAGAGAACAAATGAGAGACAGAGAACGAATGAGCGAGAACAAATGAGAGACAGAGAACGAATGAGGCAGAACAAATGAGAGACAGAACGAATGAGCGAGAACAAATGAGAGACAGAGAACGAATGAGAGAGAGAGAGAGAGAGAGAGAGAGAGAGAGAGCAGTCTGTTCATCTCTCCGTCCGACTTACTGTCAAATTGCGCGTCTCATTCCAAGTCTGCGTATGCTTGTGTATGTCCCCACTCGCGAAGAATGATAGTATTTGTGCACTCTTCTGAATAAGTAGTAAGCCCGTATCTATGCATGCGTTTGAGCGTTCATTGTTGTCTGAATATGGAGCCATGTGAAACTAGTGAGGAACAAAAAAATGGGTGTGCTCCCTTTCAGCCCGCTGTGCACAACGCGATGGAGCGACAATGTATCTCTGCTTCTCGTCGCGACGAGTCTCTCTTTCAAGAGTTAGTCCAACTGAGCTACACAACTGCTATCATGTAACTCAATGGTTTCTCTTCGGAGCTCTTTTTTGATTGGATGATTGATGGCTGCGCCCCTTCATCGACGCCGGCAAATATATTGATGGCTATTTGAGGGAGCGACCTTTTTTACACACGCGCACCTGCTTGTTGCTTCGTCGTTTCGTATGCAGTGGGTTTTAGGAGTCATGAAAGACCAAATGTGACCAGCCACGACAAAACCAGTGCTAAGTCCATTTTTGGACAAAATGGGGTTTTAATACTTTTGAATTCTGCATTCATTTCTGTTTGTTTTGATATAAGAATGAACAATGTGAGTTAATTAGAATAGGAGTTACAGGCATTTCAAGTTGGGTACTGAAGCAGCGGTCATTTTGAAAAAACGGTCTCAGAAGATTTACTCTCTTCAGACATTAAACACCTTAGCAACGGTATTTCAAACTCCGTTTCCAAAAATAGCTGACCTTATTTTTCTTCGACATCCACAGAGCGGGAACGCCGAGAGAGCGGCCTTTCTAACGGTATATAACATGAAGGGGTTCTGCAAGGGTTTAGGTGTGTTTATTGCGGCTAAAATGAGGCAATTAACGCTAATTACAGGGAGCTTTTGAAACAATACATAACACAAAAGTCTTTATTTTACCATCAAAATATAATTCTTCAAAATGTTTCCTTTACTGGCATGATAGTTTGAACCATGTAGAATCTATTTTCATCAAAAAGTGAAAATCACCCAGAGTGACCCTCCCTGCCTTTTTTCAGTCGTAGCGCAAAATAGTGCCGTGCGACTTAGCACTGGTTTTGTCGTGGCTGGTCACAAATGGGCTTTTCATTAGATTCTTTCTCGTAAATAAAGCAATAAAGCGTCGGAGAAATGCAACAAATGTGTATTACATTTATCTGTATGCTCGGTCACTGTACAATCAACCCTTCTCAGACTTTGTTTGCTGTAATAGTTGTTGTAGCCACGTCTGCACGACCATGATTTTGCGAAAAGAACTCTGAAACAACTTCACATATGTCACAAACATTCAGGCATTGTGAGAGATTTTTGGAAACTGCCAGTGGCTGCATTTTTTAACACGGCTCCTTTGAAAGACTCGTAACGAGAGGCACGTGAATCGCAGCTGATGATTAAAGAAAGTCGCATTGCTTTGTGCCGAGCAGTAAAAGGTGGCCGGAAAACATTTCTTGTAACCAATTCTTTTGTCCGGATGAGTCCTGATTGTGCGAAAAAATGATTGCGGAAACGAAGACGTTTCTTCTATTTATTAAAAAGTCGTCGATGATGGAGCATCTCTTGAAGCTTTCAACATGTCACCCAAAGAGAGAGCTGAAAAGAATCAGCTCCGCTGAGATCTGTATTGTGATGACGACTTCACATATTCAATGGTTAATTAACCGTGCGCATTCTTGCAGTGAGGACTGACCGGATATGTTTTGGCCCATAAGAAAATGACGAATAGAGAGATAGGCAAAACAAGTAAAATAAAAAACGAAGATCAGGACACTTTTCATAGATACAAATAGAACTAATGCGTACAGGAAGATGACGTAATGTCCTGTGTGAAACATGTCCAGTGAAGATGGTTTTGATATTTTCTTTGAAGCGATGAGTAGTGATGGCATTGTAGCGAATCATTACGTACTTATAGAGTTACCCCCACATGGTCACAATCACGTATTCACGCTCATAAGCTCGCTTGTGCATCCTTATAAGTAGAAGCACGCGCATCCAAATTTACAAGCTTACATGCATGCGTGCGCACGCACACACAAACACACACACACACACACACACACACACACACACACACATCTAAGACCTAACACTAAACTGCGCTGATTACACCAAATGCTATGATTTTTTTTAATATGGTGCGAGTGTTCAGCTTTGCAAAGGCGATGCACGTTATCTGGCAACTTCGGGATTCATCAGATGAGTCACACGTAGGCGACAACTCGATATGCGTCGGAGAGGAAGGACGTTGCTCCG
>JAWQFJ010001788.1:10000-22500 GCA_034096865.1 Theodoxus fluviatilis | reverse complement strand
TGACTATACCTACCTACACACCAAATTTCGGTCAAATCGGAGCACTTTGAGTTTTCGGCGGCCATCTTGTTTGTGCCCACTTCCGGTTACCATGGCAACACCATTTTTTTAACCCCACGTTGACCTGACCCCGGTCCACACCTAACCCCATACCAAATTTCAAGTCGATCGGAATAAAACTGTGGAAACGTATAAGTGTCACACACACACACACACAGACACACAGACACACACACAGACAGACAGCGAAAATATATATACAGATGCGCGACTCGACCGGAAGCCAGTGCAGTGCTTGAAGGTGCTGGGAAATGTGATCAGACTTGCGGACTCTGAGGATCAGGCGTGTAGCGTTGTTCTGCAGTTTCTGTAACCTATTCAGGAGATGCTGGGGACAGCCGTACAGCAGGGCATTACAATAGTCCAGTCGGGATAGAATGAACGCAGAGACAAGAGTTTGGGTCGCTTCTTGAGAAAGATAATGCCGTATGGAACTAATGCGACGGAGTTCGTGGTTGACAGCACGAATGATGCTTATTCCCTCCATCATCCACCACAACATCTCTTTAACAAGCAAATTGGCAAACTGTTGGTACTGAGTTGTTGGCGGATGATTATAGCTAATGGCAACGAATAAATTCAAGCTCAACTTTGCATCTGGATCGTACGTGAAGGGGTGAATTGTTTTCTGTCGCCTGTTGTTCGTTGCAGTACCTGTTAATGTTTTGCAAAGCATCGCGTCTTTCAGTTTGACTCGATATGCTCGACAAAAAGAACCTTTCATGCATTGTGCTTCTTTTGTATAGAAATGATGATGATGATGATGATGATGACGATGACGATGACGATGGTGATTATGATGATGATGATGATGATGATGATGATGATGACTGTATTCTTTATTCATATGCTGTTCAAGGGAGTATGAGAGAGAGAGAGAGAGAGAGAGAGTGAGAGAGAGAGAGAGAGAGTGAGAGAGAGAGAGAGAGTGAGAGAGAGAGAGAGAGAGAAAGAGAGAGAGATTTCAATCAAGGGCCACTTGAAGATGAACAGTATTGTTCAAAGCGTATATGGTAGTGTAAAACTGAAATAGTAATCACACGTCAAGCATCTTGCATTATACATGTATTGTAAACATTGCCTAACGTTGAATATATAACAATCTATCAACTTCTCTTCACCCACATCTGGGATTCAAATTGCCATACATTTAACTTCCCGCCAGTTGGGCAGCTTTCTCATAGTAGACTACAGAGAGCGTGGTGTAGCATGTCCCTCTTCTTGCGTTGGCAGTAACCCTCTTCAAAGGCCTGAAAAGCGGTCCTGATGAAGATAGGTCACTTCCCTCCGTCAGCTGCCTTTCTTTCACAGCCTACTGAATGGATGCCAGTACACTGAAGCTTGACCTTCATGCAGTCCTTGTAGCGCTAGCGGGGTCGCCCATATTGTCTATGGCTTTTGAAGAGCTTTCCACAGAGAACTCTGCAGAGAGTCCCCGTGTCCTCCATATAGATGACATGTCCGGTGACTGAGAGTTGAGTTGTCATCAGCATCTCTTTTATGCTTGTTGTCCGCGCTCTCCTAAGTACATCGAGGTGTGTCACTTTCACTCATTCCTCTCAGCAGGCATCGTGTGTACCCGAGATGGAGCTTATCAAAAGTTTCCAGCTTCTCACTGTGGCGTTTGTGGGGTCTCCAAACTTTGTGTGTTTTTAGGAGAAATAAGAGGAACAGTTTCATGTGCCTGCAAGTTTGCAGATAACCTGATGCGGTGATATCTCACATGTTCAGCATTTTAGCAACAGAGTGCTTAGCAGACTTGCCAGTACCTTGCCTCGATATCTTCGGGTAGGGGCGTCTCAATCACTGTTTCGAGATGCATGATACCAATATGTTACCGCGTGTTCCCTTAATATTCATTTTCATTTCTCTTGAAATACAGAATACCGGGGACACTGCGAATTGTTTCGCTCCCGAATCAGTTGCCTCCGCATGCGGCTTGATGGGTGCGTTTGCACAAGATACCCTTGGGTCATCAGACTGCCATCGTCCCTATGGAGTTCTGCAGCCCTTGGTGTACGAGGAATTCTAGTGACTACCAAATCGCTCATGCACAGCAAGATTTCTTTCGAACCTCCGCGCCCGACTGCGTTCACTAGAAGGAGGTTGTTTGTATCTAGGACCGAAAACCCCCGAGTCATGAGAGTCCCTCTATTGCAGACATGTCCAAAGCCCGAAGCCTTTCTTCCTCGACAATGACCTGCCCTGGGGCTGCCGGCAGACAAAGGCCCCACGCTTGGGACGCGCTCCGAAAGGAGTTGAACCGACAAATCAAGGCAGTGATTGGCGCCGATGTTTTCTATTAGTTGTGCAGATCGCTGACACGCCCTCATGCCCCAGACTCCACGGATGAATGGCCGCACAAACAGTCCTCCCGAGCCACTAATATGTCCTCCCCGCTCCTTTTCTCTGCCCTCAATGTGGCCCGGTTGGGATTGCAGCGAGGAAATTCCACCTCCGGGATGTGCTTTCACATTCGTGAGATCTTATTACTGCTTCCCCAACGGAGAAGACTGCTAGGGCGCTGTTCAGGGTTTATCCGTTGCCGCCTCGTTCAATACTCCCTGTCACGGGAAGGTAGACTGCAAGGTCGTGTGCAGAAACATAGCGGAGAGACGTGGGCAATATAATAAAGTCGTGCGACGTTCTTTTTTTCCTTAGCTACGTTTTCACGCCAGGCCAGGCGCCCTACTTGTGTTTCTCCCCTATCCGAAGCAGATGTCAGTGCAGCCATCTTTCTTGGCAGTAAAATATTTTTCTCCATTCCTCAGAGGCGCATTAAGCTTAGATGTGTCGCTGCTTCGTGAATAGAAATTGCATGACTGAAGAATACTATTCTTATCTAGAGAAAAAAACGTGCACTGTGGGACCACGTGAAAAGGAATGATATGTACATTTTGTGTGTGAGGAAGGTATTTTTGCTTCGACTGCACTGTGATTACTTGACACTTCTTTCCACCCCAAGATCCTTAGAATTTATTTTGTTTGTCCCCTGCAAAACCTTAGCTCTTTGTTATGAACTCGTGTGTGCCGAATGTTTTCTCTTTCTTCTCCATTATTGCAATCACTTTAATCAGTCATTACAGTATGTCAATTAGGAGTGGAAAGGAAAACCATACTGTGTATCTCAAATCAGTTACTTCAACTTTCCTGGTGGATTATGCTTATGATCACGATGTGCCCGTACCATTTAAAGCGCAGATAAATCTCGTCACGTGTAATCATGTCTTTGTCACAATGTGATAATTTTCCGAGTAAGCAAAGGAGGGGTTTCAAACATGTAATACAACTAGAAAACTACATTGTTCAAAGTGCTTTCTTCTGATGTTTTCTCGCCTCCTTTTTTCAAGAGCTACTAAGTAAAGGAAGGACAACCCACAACTGCCTTGACCCAGTGCGCTGGATTCAAGGACTTGTGCCTGACAGAACAAGGGCAGGCATCGTGTCCGCAACCTCAAGAGCAAGGCTACGAGTACCCTATGCAAAAATATATAGGACACAGTGAAAGATGCGTTACTTTCCATGATCTCCCAAGGTAATGAAGGGCACCAAACTGAAAATCGCCTAGATCAGCAGTTCCACAAAGGCGGCGTGTCTGATGAGTTCCGTTGTCCCCGAAGCACAGAGCGGAAAGACCCAATCGAGAAGGTCATTACTGCCATGAGTCTACAGGGGACGCGCGACTCGGAGAGAGATAAATGACAGTGGGACACTAACATAGATACACAGGGGGTAATTCGCACACTCAAATTAGCAAGGTCAACGAACTAAGACTTTGTCGTTTGTTGAAACTTGCAGCATTGCTTCAGCGGGAAAAGAGGGTGTCATGGAGATATGGGCACTGTATGACCAGATTTCAGATCCATCGATGATGTGCAATGTTAGGTAGGTGATATAATTCACAAAACATTGAGAGATTTACTTCTGCTAGGTATTTTGTTTGGGGAGGTTTGCAGACAATCTGACAGAATCAGAATCTGAAGTCTCAGTTTTTTGCAATTTTCTCAGGGCTTAAACATGTTGATCCTATCCTTGCTCAGCTGAGTGGTTTTGAAGTCCTTGTCAGATGGATATGCGAATATTGTGTACATATATAGACTTCTGTGTGGGTTTGCACTGTTTAGAAACAGAAGCAGAAACGTTTCTATTACATTGTATTGCATTGTCATGCAGTGTGTTTTACTGTAGTCAATTGACTCCACTCTGCTTCCAAGTCTACCTTGGTCTGGGCACCGCTTGAAGACAATGAAGAAATGCCAACAAAGACTTTTTGACCTGAGGCAACTTCGGAAATTCATCGAGCACAACAGTATGCTGAACAATCTGCAGAACTAACATTTAAACATCTCGACGTTTGGCATCATAAAGTGGTACCCAGTGATGTCTGAAACCGATATAGCCTAGCTCGAACATTCACGTTCGTCTCAATCAAGGTCACTGGGTGTGAAAAAAACTTTATTTAAATGTCCTCGTCAATGAAAGAACCGAGAAAAATGGAAAGCATACTCAGTGACCTCACCCGTTCCCTGAGGTCAAGAAGGAAAACTTTCTCATCAGTCAGGTGACTTCACTCCACCACGGGCACAAGAGAGAGCTATTTGGAAACCTTTTTCTCACAGGCAAGCTGTCTCCTACGCAAACAGTCGCGCACTCTCTGACTTCCTGCTTTCTCTTCATCTCAGTGTGTGCTCTGTGTGTGTGTGTGTGTGTGTGTGTGTGTGTGTGTGTGTGTGTGCTGTGCTCTGTGTGTGTGTGTGTGTGTGTGTGTGTGTGTGTGTGTGCGTGTGTTTCTGCACACATGCACGGGTGTCTGGCTGAGCGTGTGAGAGCAGGATATGAAGAAGGTGAGGAGGGGAGGGTTATGGTAGGAGTAAGAAAAAGAGATAGCAAGCATTATTTTTTAGCAGTATTGCTGTGGTTCCTGCTAAAAAGCTTTATTATGTATCTATGTTTTAGTATATTACGCTTTCACACGCTCCTACTGAGTGATTTTCACTATGATTTAATCTCGGGAATTTTACATCGCCTTTGTGTGCCTTCTACTAGGTGAAGGAGGGCCATTTTAAGCCATCAGTTTCTTTTCTAATGTGGGCCCGTATTCACAACGGCGATTTATCGGCGATATATTTTAACCCCGATTTTTCTCTAAACTCAGACGATTCCAACTGCCTGTTCCGCTCTCCCTTGGCTGGAAACCAGTATATATAGCAAAGCGCAACCTAGGATCCTCTGACGAGCGTACCTTATCTAACCGATCAAGATAACGCGGGGCTAGGGGATAAATCGAGTGTTAAAAAGATAAATCGCCGTTGTGAATACGGGCCCAGAACTATAAAACGACTATATTGCATTTCCCCGCGTGAAATAATATCCTATCCTATTGTGGTGAACTATTCTATACTGTGCTGCGAATGTGTTCTGTGGGTGTCTTATGTTGTCTTGCGCTGTGCTGCTTTGATCTGTGTTGTTTTGTTCCACGTTGTTTTGTTCCTTCGTGTTGTGTCGTGTCGTGTTGTGTGTTGTGTTGTGTTGTGTGCAGTGTGTTGTGCTGTGCTGTGCTATGCTCTGTTGCGTTATGTTGTGTTATGCTGTGCTCTGTTGCGTCTGTCGTGTCGCGTCGCGTCGTGTCGTGTCGTGTCGTGTCGTGTGCTGTGCTGTGTTGTGTTGTGTTGTTTGTGCAGTGCTCTGTTGCGTCTGTCGTGTCGTGTCGTGTCGTGTCGTGCTGTGCTGAGCTGTGTTGTGTTGTTTGTGCAGTGCTCTGTTGCGTTATGTTGTGTTGTGTCGTGTCGTGCTGTGCTGAGCTGTGTTGTGTTGTTTGTGCAGTGCTCTGTTGCGTTATGTTGTGTTGTGTCGTGTCGTGCTGTGCTGAGCTGTGTTGTGTTGGTTTGTGCTGTGCTCTGTTGCGTTATGTTGTGTTGTGTCGTGTTGTGTTGTGTCGTGTTGTGTTGTGTCGTGTTGTGCTGTGCTGTGCTGTGCTCTGTTGCGTTATGGTGTGTTTTATCGTGTTGTGTTGTGTCGTGTTGTCCTGTGCTGTGCTGTGCTGTGCTGTGCTGTGCTATATTGTGTTGCGCTGTGCTGTGCTGCGCTGTGCTCTGTTGCGTTATGGTGTGTTTTGTCGTGTTGTGTTGTGTTGCGTCGTGTTGTGCTGTGCTGTGTTGTGTCGTGTTGTGCTGTGCTGTGCTGTGTTGTATTGTGTTATGCTGTGCTGTGCTGTGTGTCGTGTTGTGCTGTATTGTGTTATGTTGTGCTGTGCTGTGTTATATTGTGCTGTGATGTGCTGTGCTATGATGTGCTGTGCTATGCTGTGCTGTGCTCTGTTGCGTTATAGTGTGTTTTGTCGTGTTGTGTTGTGTAGTGTTGTCCTGTGCTGTGCTGTGCTGTGCTATATTGTGTTGTGCTGTGCTGTGATATATTGTGTTGTGCTGTGCTGTGCTGCGCTGTGCTCTGTTGCGTTATGGTGTGTTTTGTCGTGTTGTGTTGTGTCGTGTTGTGCTGTGCTGTGTTGTGTCGTGTTGTGCTGTGTTGTATTGTGTTATGCTGTGCTGTGCTGTGTTGTGTCGTGTTGTGCTGTATTGTGTTATGCTGTGCTGTGCTGTGTTATATTGTGCTGTGATGTGCTGTGCTATGCTGTGTTGTGCTATGCTGTGCTGTGCTGCGCTAAGTTCCATCGAAAACATTACCTCATGAATTTCACCAAGCTGTGTATCAAAGCTGAAAATGTCGCAGATTTTGCAGCGGAAGCTTTGATGGCACGAACGGAATAGAACCTCGCATGCTGTGAAACGCTTTTCGACCTGACTCTCTGTATATAACACTGTGGAGCGACAACTGACTCAGTGTCTCTTAACAAGGTCTCCTTGAACCACAATTATGACCTGCAATGAATCAGCCCAGGCCCCAATGTGTTTCTTTGCCCTCTTTTGGCCAGAAGATAAATAGACCTGCTACGCATTCTGGCGTATTTTTGCAAGATTCCATCATTTCTAATGGAAAAGGTGCGTCATGCTGAGTTCGAGCCATTCCACCCTGATGACCGACCCAAAAGCCCCAAAACCAAAGCATGCATATGCAATTTTTGTCAATATATATAGCGGCGTTTGTGTGACGTCATTTGGCACTGTATCAAAATAACTATTTTCCATGAATAGCTGTGCACCATCCGCCCCAAAGACATCCAGAAGCTCATGATACCATATTACTCAAACACATCAAGGCTAATATGGATATTCAGTCAATATTTAGCCGTGGACAAAACGAAAACTGTCTTTGTACAGCTCCCTTTTTTCCTCCTCAGATTTGCAGCTAGACTTTTTGTGTGCGTATGGTAAGTTCGACAGATCTAGTTTTCTGTAATCTGAAGTATAAAAGAGTGAGGTCCCAAACACAATACTGATATGTATTAAACAACTGAGCAGTAAGGTTTCTTCGTAATCAAGAATAATGAGGTACATTCGGACAAGAGCAAGCATCTTGTGAAAATTCAGGTCATTGAACTCATTCAGATGCTTACAAGAAACAAGTAATGAGCATGTACGTTCCGTATCTCTTTTAAGGAGTCTTCATCTGCGGCAGACTAGCAATAAGTATGCACTTGTGAGCACTCATAGTGTAGAAGACATTAAACCGTAAGTAATACTACAACCCGTGATTACACAGCTCCAACAAGTATTTACATATTCATAAATGCAAATCAGTGGGTTGGGAGCGAAGATGAGTTCTACAAAGCAGAAACGATCATAAATGTTTGCAAGAGGGCGACATTCTATTCACATGTACAGAAAAAGAAATTCACACAACCAAGAATTTAAAGCTCCACTTCAATTATTAGTTATCTCTTTTACAATATAGTCATGTGTATTGAATCACTTCTTAGTTATTGGCAGAGTTTGTTCGCGTGCCATCTCAGCATCATCGAATGATATGTTCCCTGAAAATGTAGATACACTATGCTGGAATAGCGTCCAAAGGTAGTAGACATGATTACACCTTTGCGTCATATCTGGGCTGACAGCATTCACGACGGAAATGCCTATCTTTGGTTTGCAATATTTTTCCTTTGAAACGTACTTCTAACAGACAAGAAAACAAAGAAGTTCGCTCTTTTATGGCCGTCGATACGCTGATGCCGTCCACGTGAGAGAAAAAAAGTGAGCCTGTCGTATTTTTTAAGCTGTGAGGATATTTATTGCCCCTAGACAACCACAAATAAGTTGAAAATATATGGTATGATATAATACCTTGTTCTCACTACATGAACCCGAATAATTATGTACGTATCCCAGTGACATTTTTCAAACTGTAGACTAAATTGAAATATTTCTTCACGAAGATCGATGACAGGCAAGCAATTAGGCGAACGATGTCAATGGTAAAAGGTGGTAAAAGGAGTAATACTGACGTTCACAGGCGGAAATTATTGCAGGAACAGAAGTGTCATTTCGACAGCCCCTGTGCATTTCTACATTTGACAGGTAACATTTGGCAGAGCCTGAAAAGATTTGAAAAGTCGCACAAGTTGTTACTGTGAAGTTGTTCAGTATGCATTCATCATATTCATGGGCTTCCTTGAGAGAATTCACTGATCACGATTCCCTGAGTGCCATATTTGGTTCATCTCTCTTTGCCGTTCAGGACCAGTAATTAGTCATAACAACGAATCTCATCACTTTCACAGAGGCAGGTGAAGCCCACGTAACAACATTTTAGGACTTTGATTGAGAGTCTTTCACATGAATTCACACTCCATAACGCAGCTTCTCTCTCACCCGCATCAAATTCAAGTGTCAGCTTACCATCAAAGAGCGTTAGAAGAACACGTTAGTTGGAGACTTCATCGTCTTGTTTGGACTGCTGGTTTCTATAATCTTCAAGTGGCAAACAGCAACAATCCTTTATGTTCCTGCTTCTTGCAAACAAACACCTCGACGTGCCTTCGCAGCGAAGCATTCAAAACTCATATCCTTAAATACAACAATGCAGGTGAACATGCTTTATGGCTTCACAGGAGATATGACACGTGCCAGTGTGTAAAGTGGCTTGTCGAAGTTGGTCTTGGTCCTACGTCCTTGATGTATGGCTCTTCGCAACGAGAGCGAAGGCACAGTCGTTGCGACAAAAGTCATAGGCATAATCATGCAGCAGATATATCACTCATTCCTACCTTTTAAAGAAGGCTTCCTTAAGTAGTGGAAAGATTAGAGTTTCATATTTTTACTTCTTAGGATTTCAAGGCTTAAACGACAACCTAGTTGCCTGCCAGGGTCAATTGTATCATCTATTCTGTTCGGGGCAATACGTTATGTGCTCTTCGTCCTTCGTCAGAAAATATACTTTAGGGGACTGAATTGTGTATGCCACATCATGCAGATACGTTTAATTTTTGTTTTGCTCAAATTCTGACGTGAATTAAACAAAAATAACCCGCTGAATGTAAACGCAAAGGCATCCGTTTTATTCAATAAGTTTGCATCATGTCTATTCTCAGTTCGCTTCATAGATTACAATCATTGATCCACGGGCCACGCAGTTGGTCTTTTGTGCAGATTTGAACACTACAAACACAGAAGTAGAACCCTTACACGCACGCAACACAAAGTATGCATTTTCAAGACGAGATCAGGCTTACAAATAAATCATCAAGCTTTCAATAGTGGGATTAAGCGTGCCAATGATTGTTCCAGTAGCAATCATTTTCACCATCATGCTAAGGCAAGGATGGTCCCTTGAATGTTTCGAGTGTAGCCAGTGGTTATCACTGGACCTACAGTCGCTAGCAGTCTGTGGATGCGGTGTTCGAAGATGCACGATTCCCAGAGTTGCATTCTCGAGCAAGGCGCTTAACTCACATTGCTTCTCCCCACCCAGGAGTAAATCCGAGTACTTGTGAAGGTTGCGATGGCGGACGGAATTGCAATAAACCTGATTATGCAGCCTTGAGCCAACACCAGGGTGGAATACTCCCTAGTGAGAGGAGTTGTGCAGGTGGTCTTATCAGCCTGCCGCTGTTTTTGTCGTCAGGTGCCAGTGAATACTTGATCAAATGTCCCAGTGATCAGGAGATAAATTTTCCAGATATTGCATACACAGACCTGGGTAATAAGTCGCAATGCAAACCACACCTTTCCCTTTCATTTGCACCACACACTTTTACCCCCAGGTCATTGGGACACTTTAACGAAACGAGATGACAACAGCTCCACTCCACAGGGAGCATTCTGTTAGACTGCGAATGAAGGAGGCAGTTTCCAGTTTAGACCTAGACAACGAAACAGACAAAGTTCACGGGTGCAACACTAGATTTCCTATGTGGACACTGCTTCAGAGAACATAACAGTGTGTGTGTCTTTAAATAGCGCTTCTTTTAATGGAACGAGTACAATTTCACACCGCGTTTCTACACATGACACGGTACTATAGACTAGAAGTTTGCTTCATTGCACAGGTCTGCACATCGTCGTTTGTTTCTCTAAATTGCGTGACCCAACCACGCGATACGAGTGCAGCATTCACATTGTTTTCTTGTTGAAACTCTAACAACGACAATTAATCACAACTCACGCACTTTACCCGGAAATCACTCTATCACACTGAGTGGTGATCACACAAGCACATTGAGTGTGATCACATAAGCACACTGAGTGGCGATCACACAAGCACACTGAGTGGGGATCACAGAAGCACACTGAGTGGCGACCACACAAGCACACTGAGTGGCGATCACACAAGCACACTGAGTGGGGATCACACAAGCACACTGAGTGGCGATCACACAAGCACACTGAGTGGGGATCACACAAGCACACTGAGTGGTGATCACACAAGCACACTGAGTGGGGATCACACAAGCACACTGAGTGGGGATCACACAAGCACACTGAGTGGGGATCACACAAGCACACTGAATAGCGATCACACAAGCACACTGAGTGGCGATCACACAAGCACACTGAGTGGGGATCACACAAGCACACTGAGTGGTGATCACACAAGCACACTTAATGGTGATCACACAAGCACACTGAGTGGTGATCACACAAGCACACTGAGTGGTGATCACACAAGCACGCTGAGTGGTGATCGCACAAGCACACTGAGTGGTGATCGCACAAGCACACTGAGTGGTGATCACACAAGCACACTGAGTGGCGATCACACAAGCACACTGAGTGGTGATCACACAAGCACACTGAGTGGTGATCACACAAGCACACTGAGTGGTGATCACACAAGCACACTGAGTGGTGATCACACAAGCACACTGAGTGGTGATCACACAAGCACACTGAGTGGGGATCACACAAGCACACTGAGTGGGGATCACACAAGCACACTGAGTGGTGATCACACAAGCACACTGAGTGGGGATCACACAAGCACACTGAGTGGCGATCACACAAGCACACTGAGTGGTGATCACACAAGCACACTGAGTGGTGATCACACAAGCACACTGAGTGGGGATCACACAAGCATACTGAGTGGGGACCACACAAGGACACTGCTACACGTACTGTCGTCGTCGCGAAGTCACCTGTGTGTGACCACGACATCAGCCAAGGACATCTGATGGAGTGACAGGACACTCCACTACTCCCGGACTCCCGCTGGTCCGCTGCTCTCAAGAAAGGTCTTCTCATGAAATCCATTTGCTTGTCTGACAGTTCCGGCTTCCATGCAGACTTGATGTCACATGTACTTATTGTTTACTCGTGCGTGCCTCAGAGAGAGAGAGAGAGAGAGAGAGAGACAGAGAGACAGACAGACAGACAGACAGACAGACAGACAGACAGACAGACAGACAGACAGACAGACAGACAGACAGACAGACAGACAGACAGACAGACAGACAGACAGACAGACAGACAGACAGACAGACAGACAGACGGACGGACGGACGGACGGACGGACGAACGGTCGGACGGACGGACGGACGGATAGACAGACAGACAGACACACAGACACACAGACACACAGACACAAAGACGGACGGACGGACAGACCGACAGACTGACAGACAGACAGAAAGAGACAGACTGAAAGAGAAAGACAGAGAGAGAGAGAGAGAGAGAGAGAGAGAGAGAGACGTGTGAAGAAATATGCAGTGAAGAAACACATGGATACAGAGTCCGATGGAATTACAGCTAGACATTTAAGTAGATCCCAATTAAACTCTCTCTCTCTCTCTCTCTCTCTCTCTCTCTCTCTCTCTCTCTCTCTCTCTCTCTCTCTCTCTCAAATAAATGTATTTCCGCATACAAACACATATGTATGAATACAGTATACTACATACATTTACATACCAAAGGTCACATACAAGCACACTGTCGCTCGTACAAAACGGACACATACACTAAAATGCATACCCATATACACATACGCACGCGCACAGTCATACACGCATGTACAAGGACACAGGTCCTAACAACGGTGTGCATCTTATT
>JAWQFJ010001788.1:0-5000 GCA_034096865.1 Theodoxus fluviatilis | reverse complement strand
AGAGAGAGAGAGGGGGGGAGGGGGGGAGAGAGAGAGAAGGGGGTGGGGGCGAGAGAGAGTGAGAGAGAGAGAGAGAGAGAGAGAAGGAGAGAGAGCGAGAGAGCGAGAGAGAGAGAGAGAGAGGGAGAGAAGGGGAGAGAGAGAGAGAAAAAAGAGAGGAGAGAGAGAGAGAGAGAGAGAGAGAGAGAGATAGAGAGTACACACGAAAAGTTTCATTGTATAGACCTTCGGCCCGGTACAATGAAATCAGAATCCACGTCATTCGTCGACTTCTCTCATTTGCGTGGCTATCTGTCTTCTGTTGAATGCACGATATAAGTAAGTGCTCACAGATCTACATATTTTTGTGTCATAATTTACTAAGCATAGTGTTATTCCGTCATGTTCAGACAACCCGAAGCAGAAATTCAAGTATTTGATCCTTAAGTCTTCATAAGCTGGACATGTGAACAGGAAGTGTATTTCATCTTCTTCATTTACATAGCATCGATACTTATGCCAAACCGAAATTGAACGTAGATGATCCTGAAGACCGGTTTGTCTAGATCGTACAGATATTGCTCCAGACCATGATATGCTTTGAACATCGTGAACACAGAGAATCGAACTCTCTCAAGCAAGTCATAATTCCATTGCTCAGTTAACTGTTGTACAAATCGTATCTTGAGATTTTAAAAAGGCATGATCGTTTGGAGCACCTTGACGGATCCACACATCTTCAAAACCATACCTAAACGAAAGGTTCCTCACTTTTCGTGGCAAACAGCCCTAACAGAGAGAGAGAGAGAGAGAGAGAGAGAGAGAGAGAGAGAGAGAGAGAGAGAGAGAAGCAAAGCATATATACACTCATTCTGGGAACCCGAGTCAGTATTGACTCTGGCACAGTTCGCAATGAATACGTAATAGACTTGACCCTTCGCATTACAGCATTGCGCCAAAAATAGTTCGTTCTGATACTATTTTTCTCTCCACCTTTTACAGAAATCATTCAGATGTCAAAACTTGTTTCCATTTCAACACAAACATTTTATTTTATCGAATAAACGCTTGTTTAATGCCTCAACAAGAGTAAGTTAAGAGTTTTGTGCGAAATAGTCTTAGAACTACTTTAACGGCGTTTGTCAGGCAGCAGATCGGCTATCCCACAAACCTCTCGTGTGACCTCCATTTGCACATTTCGGACGAAAACCTTCCATCACGTGATGTCAACTGGGCTAGAGACACTGTCGCCGGTAGGCGAAGTCTCTAGTGAACTAGAATGATACACACTCACATTCAAGTAGCAAGACAAATATAGATGACAAATATGTCAAGTTTCAGACTTAACTCCTTCGTTGAGAGCCTCTTGGCAACTCATTGACTTGATCAATTGGCCACCAGCACATGACAACTCACAAACTTTAAGGCAGACGAAATGATGCATGGATTTAAAGTTCATCATCGGTCCCACTGTGCTGGGAGAGTTTCAAGCTACGAATGCGTCTTTTTGATTGATAGATAGATATATAGTTGGATGGATGGATGGATGGATGGATGGATGGATGGATGGATGGATGGATGGTTGGATGGATGGATGGATGGTTGGATGGATGGAAGGATGGATGGATGGATGCATGGATAGATGGATAAACAAACAAACGAACAAACGAACGAATGAACTAACAAACAAATAAATTAATTGATAAATAATGAATAAATAAATAACTGCATTGCAGTTTATTTCGATTGCCCTCGCAAGTGCTCGGTTTTTCTCCTAGGTGAAGACAAGAAAGGTGAGGTAGGCATCATGCCCAGTCTGCAACCTTAGGATTCGAGCAGCAAGCTGCAGCACAATAGACCACCAGACGAGTATCACCACCCCTGAATCCTTGATAACGAAGGTGTCTATGAGCAGACTGTAAGGTGACGCCTAAGTCTTTGCACGCAAAGTCAAAGTAGGACTGAGGTCGGAGACGTTGCGTTCGGTTCATGCCAAACAAGGGCGCAGCTGAGCTCGTGACCTATATTTAGACAACGCTTGACGACTACACGATTGCAGAGAGACTTGGAAGCATGATAATACAAGCTAGGGAAGGTATCAAGATGATTTTCACGTTGGCTTTCCGCAATAACACGGAGCTTCCTTATGAGACAGGATGGCAAAGCAGAGAACGCCTTTTCACAAATATGACCTACTGAAAGGTCTCCGTCTGTTTTTTAGAGAAGATATTTCCTCAGAATACATGTACACAAGCAAGTAAGGTAGGATCGAAGGTCACTGGGCGTACACATGGCGTCTCATATATCGAGAGCGTCGTGTTTGCGTTCCCGAGGAGATGTAAACTCCCAGCAACCGCACCTTTCTCCAGCGTCCGTATGTCCAGAAGTCTGGTGAGAGAGTCGTGTGCTGGGCCGAGCTTGGGATGTTTGGGTCATCTATCTTCCACCGCAAAGCTTCTTTTCCTCTCTATGCTCATGATCATTTTGCAAGCCCATGAAAATAAACAAATGGCAGTTCAAAACTACTACATACGTGTATAGACAAGGAACTACTGATTGTTTAATCACTTCCTTCTTTTAATTACAGTACGTGAACTCACCCCGAGGAAACCGCGAGAACGCGATCAAAGCCAGGAAGTTAAAGTAAGCGATTTGAATGCAACATATAGCGCTTGAACCTATGACATCAAATACCGATTGCTTTAGTTCCTCGTTTGCTTGCTGCACTAAGGGCGCCTCGACCATGATACCTCGTTTCCCCCAGAATCCAGTTAGCATTAAGAGGAGCTCAAATCATATTTCCAGTAGTGCTTTTTGGCCAGGAGGAGTAGCGACAAAATCGTCATTGGGTTGAAGTTGCCATCAATCTAACCGGCTCTGCTCGGGGAAACGCAGCGGAATCAAAGCGTCCTCAAGCCCCAAAAGACAACTCTGCAAACATGCAGGCTGTCTCCACCGGGCTTGGGTCTGTTTTTCTCCATCTCCTCCTCCAAACCATCCTCTCATCCTGAAACCGTGCCGCCTCCGCAAGGAGGGGAAAACGACTCGAAGAGGAAAAGAAGGAATGCAATGCTGATGGCATTGCCAGCTCTTTAAGCAATACTTGCCTCTGACCTGTCACTTCACCGTCAGAACGGAGGCAGAACCAGTTTTACGGCAAGTGAAGCATTTGGCGATAATACACAAACAGGGTGCGACATACTGCATTCGTATGATTCGTAGAAGTGAAGCAAAAATAAATTGCATTCAATATGTCTTCTTCGTGTGGTTTATTTTCACATATCTTTACACAGTATCTGCTTCACATGCACAAGTATGTTAGTGTAAAGCTACATCACTACGCCTATGCACTTCACGAGATTCAATTTCAATGGCTGAGTGATGTTATTCAATGTTTCAAATGAACTGTCAGCCTATCAAGAAACCAATTCAGCTTCAATTTCAAATTAATACAGTACTTATCTGCTTCACACGACGTGAGGCAAATATCGCGAAAACAATGCGACAGCCAACATTATTTGCTCTTACAACACTGCTTTCACTGTTCTTACTTTTTGACAACACTAGTCACTATTTGCATGCAGTCATTAGGCACACGCGGCAATATCTACATGTAGATGTACATTTCCAGGTTGTAGCTCAGCAGTACGTGATCAATCCCTGTTCACAGCCTAAGCTTTTGAGAAAGGGGGCACAGGACCCTAAATGCGGGGTTGGTGTTATTTTATAAAATCAGTGGTAATCATTAAACAACACAATGCCTATTTCAAACACATTTTTACAGTGTAAAATGTCACTAATATTCAATAACGCTTTCACTCGAATCCCCCACAGAAGGAACATAAATACACATATTGATCTAAATCTCATTAGATACAGCAGACAGCAAACACAGTTCTCGCAAACATGACTATTTTCAGCGCAGTGTTAAGTACCTGCCACGTATAAGGAAATATTAATAGTTACGTGCGCAGGCATGTTACTATCACTAAGTGGACGCTCGCGCACGCAAACTGCATGCACGAAATAACCTACTGGTGAAAGGCCATGTAACCAGATAGAAATGAGACACACACATTCACACATACATACATACACATACACACGCACACGCACACACACACACACACACACACACACACACACACACACATTCGAAAAGATAAACAACAAGCAAACAAACGGACAAATAAACTAACGAACGGACGTTAGAATGGATAGCAGTAAGAAAAAGAGACAAAGGACCTAAGGGTTGGACGTACTAAACTTCAGACAATGCAATGGACACCAAAAAATATACAAACAGATTTACGGACTAAACAAGGACAAGAGCGACGGAGGGAGGGAGGGAGGGAAGGAGGGAGGGTGAGGGAGAGAGAGAGGGAGATAGAAAGAAAGAGAGAGAGAGAGAGAGAGAGAGAGAGAGAGAGAGAGGAGGGAGAGAGAGAGAGAGAGAGAGAGAGAGAGAGAGAGAAGAGAGAGAGAGAAACAGACAGACATGCAGAGAGACAGACGTGCAGAGAGACAGAGAGACATAGAGACAGACAGACAGACAGACAGACACAGAGACAGACAGACAGACAGAGACATAGACAGACATACGCAGAGAGAGAGAGAGACAGACAGAGACAGAGAGACAAATACAAAAGAGAGAGAGAAAGAGATAGACAGAGAGAGAGACGGAGAGACACAGAGATAGAGAGAGAGACACACAGAGAGACAGAGAGAGAGAAAAAGATAGAGAGAAGAGAGAGAGAAGAGATACACAGAGAGAGATATAGACAGAGATAGAGTGAGATGGAGTGAGAGAGACAGAAAGAGAGAGAAATAGAGCGACAGAGAGAGAGACAGAGAGAGAAATAGAGACAAAGAGAGAGACAGAGACAGAAAAAGAAAGATAGAGATAGACAGAGAGACAAAGAAAGATAGAGAAAAAGAGAGATTGTGTGTGTGTGTGTGAGAGAGAGAGAGAGAGAGAGAGAGAGAGAGAGAGAGAGAGAGAGAACGAACGAACGAATTTT
>JAWQFJ010001787.1:96382-116865 GCA_034096865.1 Theodoxus fluviatilis | reverse complement strand
TTTCCCAATATTGTTCATTTTCAATTGCACCCTAATTTCAATTTCGCGCACGCGCGCGCACACACACACACACACTGTTACGAATCGAATGTGCCGAATGGTGTGTACACGTGGTTGTGTTTTGACTGTGATTATTTTTAGCATGAGTTGGTGACGTAGTGACTGAGGAGTGTTCACGTGTGAGCGAATGATCCGATTGATTGTATTTTTGCCCAGTGAAAGCTGTGTGCGACACTCGAGCGATTGAACCCCAGGGAGACGGGTGAGTGCTGATTTTATTTTTTATCATTCTACATTGTAAATACCGCGGATGTATGATGATTGATAGTGAAGGAACGGATGAGTGAGTTTGCGTTGTTTTAAGGGTTCTTTAGCCTGGTACGAATCCCAGAGACGCTAGCTGAGACTCGGAGCTCTACCGGCGGGGGCCGGTGTGGAGACTGTTGGCGGGGGCCGCTTGAGCGCTTGCAGCGAGAGTATCGGCGGGGGCCGCTTGAGCGACTATAGATCGAGTGTCGGCAGGGGCCGCACGTTAGCTCCTGTGAGCCCGGGTGTGGGTGGCAGCTGGTGAGAGATTGTGTTTTTGTGGATGAACACACTTCGTTACATATATAAGGCAACACATTACGATGGGGCGTTTAAAAGGCTTCACGGCCTATATCCGAGCCTCTCATACTACTACTACTACTACTACTATATCAGAAGGCTGGTGTTCGTGTTTTTTCTTGTTTATTTTCATCTGTGCGGGTTAGGCTAACCTGAGGCCCAATTAGCCGGTCAGTAACACACACACACGCGCGCGCGCGCGCGCACACACACACACACACACACACACACACAATCACATGATTTTACAGATATGGGGTAGGCATGTTCTAGCATATTTAGAACCGTTCAGTACTGCCTTTAATCATCTTAGATGCTGAACATGAGACGAATTCCAAAACTGCGCCTCACAAGAACTGGGAAACCACTTTAGAAAATTGCCTGCGCGCATTTGGTTTGGGCGCGTGTGTGTGTGTGGAGAGAGAGAGAGAGAGAGAGAGAGAGAGAGAGAGAGAGAGAGAGAGAGAGAGAGAGAGAGAGAGAACAACGAACAATTCGTTTGTGTAGGCTATTGGCCCATTACAATCAGAAACAGTACATGATATGGTCATTTACCTCTGAGTCAGTAGCTTCCACTCTTCTTTTGAATGCATAGTACAAATAGGTACTGACAGCCCGCAAAGGGCCTGTCTCTTTTGCAGAGAGCAGCTGGACAAGAGGCTCTACGTCCTTGCATTGCACATATGGAATTGTACACTTCATTTGAATATCTTCATATGCTGAGCAGTACATAACAAAATCCTGCTCATCTGCATCTCTTTCATGACAAGCTGGACATAAGATTTGGTATTCCTCTTCATTATATCTCTGTGTACCGTCATTTCGCTAATACCAAATCGAAATCGTATTCAGACATCTCTGAAAAGTTTCCAGTCAGAGTATATAGATAAGCTTCAATCCCAAAATCTGTTTTAAATTCTCTGTACAATACAAAACGATTGCTCCTATTCAAGTAATACTCCCAACTGGTGATAAATCTCTTTGTCAATTGTCCTTTGACTGTTTGTAGAAAGTTGCGCTCATTAATCACTTCTTGATCTATCCATTCCTTCTCAAACCCACTTTTCATTAAAATAACCCAAATTTTCGAAGCCCAGTTATTACTATCAAGCTTGCCTAACATAGGCTTGTATACCATAATGTGGGGATCTACATTCGTCCATTTTCAGTACTTTTAGCCAGTATTTAATATATCTTATCACAGTATTGATATGCAAAGGATATATTCCCGTATCACCATAGACCATAGCATTAGGTGTTCTTGCACTGACATGATATATTGTTTCAGCATTTGTAAATGTACAATTTCGATCATTTGGGTATCATCTAAGCTCCATACTTCAGAGCAATATAAAGTATTGGTTGAACTTGCGAGTCCAAAATCCTGAAAAATACATCTGGGGTTAGATGCATAAGCTTCTCAAAATCTTAGTAATTCTAGACACTGCAGCCCTGCCTCTGCATACAAGATCAGACATAGCCGAATTCGTGTTCAACTTCGTCGAGATTACCACACCAAGGTACCTGTTCTCTGATACAACCTCATGTTTCTAGCCATTGAGGTACCATTCCTCTGAGTTTGCCAAGTGTCCACCCAGACGAAACGCTATAACCTTGGTCTTTCCATAGTTTACTTATGGCCCTAGTCTGTTTGCTGCTTTGCTTAAATGATCTATTTGGTTCTGTAAACCTGTAACAGTGTCTGATAATAGAACAATATCATCAGCAAAAAGGAGTGTAAATATATCAGGACCATTTGTCATTGCTTGTAGGCCATGTTTTCCTTTTTGTATTATCTCATTAGTAAGTGATGTCATAAGGTAGGAAAACAGTAAAGGACTCATTTTGCAGCCCTGTTTGAAGCCCATGTGAGCGTCAAAACAATTTGACGTCACTCCGTCACATTTTACGCAACATTTCACCATTTTGTAAACACATTTCAACATTCTCCCCATTTTCCCAAGGATCTCGTTTTGTTAATTAAAAAAACACCACAAGGCTCGTCTATTGACAGTATCGAACGCTTTTTTTTAAATCAACAAGGCAGAATACATCTTTTTGTGTCTTTGTAAGTATCGTTTCACAACGCTATGTAGAACAAATGTTATCAATTGGTGAGTAACTCTTTCAAAATCCTGCCTGTTCTTCACCTATAATCCCGTTGTCATCTGTCCACATCTGTAATCGCCTGTTCAGTACATGTATTGACACTTTACTGAGATTGCTTGTTAGCGATATTCCCCTATAGTTATCAGGATCATTTACAGGATCTGATTGGTGTAGAGAAATAATCACAGAGTTTGCCCACTGTTTAAGGAAATAAGAATTTTGAAAGATACAGTTAAATAGCTTGGGTAAAAAAGGCAAAAGCTCTTGATGCACACCTAAGCATTTCAGCAAGAATGTTGTCTCCACCTGGTGCCGTCCCCGGTTTGAGACTCTTTACAGCATCCGCTATCTCCGAGGTAGTAATCTCTGCATCAAGTATCACCCCGTTAAAGTCACGTGATACAGTTATTTCCCCTTCTGTTACATGC
This sequence comes from Theodoxus fluviatilis, assembly GCA_034096865.1. Taxonomy (NCBI): domain Eukaryota; kingdom Metazoa; phylum Mollusca; class Gastropoda; order Cycloneritida; family Neritidae; genus Theodoxus; species Theodoxus fluviatilis. The sequence continues at coordinate 113,722 of JAWQFJ010001787.1, read as the reverse complement.
TCATCACGCGTTGTCTCGTAGATACTTTCAAAGTGTTCTCTCCAAACACGGGAGTCAATACCAGAAGGAGTTGTATATTTATTGTCGAGTGTTTTTAGTTGCCTCCAGAATATTTTGGGATCTTTTCCATGCCTTGAAATTAAAGCAGTTACCCCATGTAGGTAATCTGTTTTCTTACACTTTAACAGTCGCTAATATTAAGTGTTTTCCTGTATATATCTTTGTCTGTCCTCTTTCGAATGACTAGACTGATAACATCGAAAGACATTCCTTCATTTTCTTCTGAAGATGTAGCATTCTTTGTCGAACCAACGATTTTTGCTCGAAAGAGGTTTGTATTTGATGATTTTCTTAAGGAAGTCAGCAGCAGTTACAATAGCCTCTGTCATCGTATTGGTTGCTTCATGTACATCGCATTCTTACTTATTACGTTTTCCACAGTAGATAGCTTTTCAAGTAAATTATATCAATTCATATCAGAAAAATTGGTATCCCAGATAATTTTTGTCTGTGATACATTTTGCAAGGTCGGGGAACAGGAGCACGGAGAAACACCTTGCAAAACAATTCTAGTTCGAGGTACATATGAGGTGATAAAATAGTGTTCTCAACTCTAAGTAAATGGCATGGGGAAAGAACCTCGTCTGAGACATAAAGTAGTCAATGACACTGCTTCCATTGTAAGCAATAAAAGTACAATTCGAAGAATGTTGTTTGTCAACAAAACCATTGAGAATCGTCAGTTCAAAGGCAAGACACAAAGAATGAAGGGATTTTCCAAATTCATTTACACTTTCATCTTCTGAGTTACGCGTATTCTCCGTTACGTTCGTCCTCATATCTCCTAAACTTCCAAAACTGCTAACTACATTCGTTCCTGTTCTGGCATTACAGTCCCCGCAAAGGATTACTCCTACATCTCCATAGATTGCACACACATCGCTAATACATTTGTTTAAAGTATCAGTGCCATTTGTTCCCCTCTGAAACTTAATAGTAAGGCGAGCCCGCAGGTAATACATAAACATTAAACAGTGAATTATCTCTCTCTAAATTGAACAAGCTTTTGTTAATTTTGAAAACAATAAAGTCATGCTCGCATTCCAAACGCGAAGATAATTTTCTGGCTGGGAAATATATATATAACACAAGTCCGCAAAGTCTCGAGACAAGTCAAGAGTTGCAACAAATGTTTCGCAAAGACAAGCGAAAGAAATGCCCTGGATGTATGACGAAAACTCCAGATCCTCAAACTTTGTCAACAGTTCATCAACCTTCCATGAGAGGAATTTGAACTTAGCTGGAGGTGTAGGAGGTGGGTCATTACCTCTCACATCTTGGCTGGTGGTAGTCGGGACCGGACCGCACCGTAGGACACAGTATTCGGCCGATGGTTGGTGGGTTGCTGGTGTCTAACTTCCATATGGAGAACCCCGCCTTTAGAGAGAAAAAGAGAGAGAGAGAGAGAGAGAGAGAGAGAGAGAGAGAGAGAGAGAGAGAGAGAGAGGGGGGGGGGGGTAGGAGGTCAAGGACGCAGTCACAAGAAGCTCACGTGCAGTGGCGTACGTGGCCCATTTCTCATCTTTATTTGTTTTTATGGTGTGAACTAGTGGGATTCGCCTGCTGCACCCCCCACACCGCTACAAAGGAATATGACAAAATGCGAGCAAGTGGTCGTTGCAAAGAGTTTGACCTGTTAGCCAAGCTGCCTATCCAACCCATTGATCCTTTCCTTCCCCGCCCCCTCTCCTCCTCCATGACTTCATCAGTGCTACACGCGCCACACACTCTGCACAAGAGTATAGCGAAAGGCAATCAACTGTCTGGAGTCATTGTAAACGTGCTTGAAGTGCAGAGATGGAAAGGGTTATCTTTATTGATAAGAACAGACAAGCACGCATCATCTCTACCAGGCGGGACAGATAAGCACGTACGCCTCTCTCTTACTCTCAGCATCTTTATACCTTACGTGATCACTGCTGCAGCTAAAGCTGCTCTCAAGCAAAGGCCAGCATCAGCCAAAAAGTATGATGTCCCTGGTGACGCTACACTAAGTTAGATACCCTGTGATTTTCCTGAGGCACCTAATATGTGTGTCAAGTTTGAATCCAGCCGCTTAAGTGATATGGGAATGCATAGCGACAAACAAACACACACACATACACACACATACTTACGTAAACACACACACACACACACAAACACACACACACACACACACACACACACACACACACACTTTGTAGATGTAGAGGTGAGAAGAGATGAGGAATACACGCGTCAGTTGTAGTGGTATCGTCTTTCTCTACTGTCAAAGACTTGCGATTGCTCTGTGGTGGGGTACGGGCAGTGCTAGCCGTTTAGCCTTTCTCCTTCACGTGTAGTGAGAATCAAACTGCTTCTCCTCCCGGTTATAGAGCCATCGATTGCATGATTTTATTAGTAGATTCTTTTCTTGCAGTATCCCTAGTATGCATTCGTGTACTGTGAATTCCGTAGCTATGTAGCGTTGTATTAAGTTGGAGCCCTTTGTAAAGGAATTTACGTCGGAATATCAAAGAGTAGAGATGCGTTCCGCCCACCACCATCTGGGCATGTGGGGGATCCTTAATCTCCCAATAACTATTGGGAAGAAATCCAAGCGAAAATACAGGGGTTAAAGGTGGTGCCTTCAGCTGGCCAGGGCAGAGTGTTTATAGAAGGAGCGATAGTGCCTGTGGGAACAAGGCACAAGCCCTGTCAGATCAAAGGGAGAATGGAGTTGTGTTCAGAATATCTGGGGCTCTGGTTGGCACCTGTGTGTGTTGGTGTGTGAAAGTAAAGGAATCTCTAATGGGTCAGAGGTTATGAGACTGTCTCAGCCATTGAGAACGGAGGGGTGGAGCGAGAGGAGATAAGGGTTGGAGGGGGGAGAGAAGGAAAGGATAGGGGATTCGGCAGGCGAACGTGGAAGGGAGCGGACACAGTTTGTGTCGGGTGCCCTTGTATGCTGCTTTGTAAGGAAGAAGAATAAAGGCGTTTGAAAAGTCACCGGCCCAACTTGTCCTCTCGATACACGCTACAACATCTACTGCCATGCTCGACAGCCACGCACCTACCACAGCTACTTTCTGCGTTGTCAGCATATTCTGATCTGATCAAAGCTACTGCGTATATCAGCTCCCTAATAGGACCAATGAAGTCGTCGTCAGGCATGCGCAATAAGATGCAAAATACGTCCGTTGCCAGTGATCAACAATGTCCTGGCCCAAATCTGTCCAAATGATACTTGCAGACAATCTTTTTGGAGCGCATCGCCATTTTCAGCCTGACAAGAGTCTACAGATTCCCATGTCAAAACTTTCCATAAAACATGTTCCACGCACAGACGAATGATTAATTTTGTATTATGAATGTGGAAATTCTGCTGAAACAAATGCACCTTAATAAAGACCTTAATAAACCGAGGTCTAGTGTGTGATACGCATTCACAATATCAAAATCACGCACTATAAAGATCCTGACGCTCATGTCCTCGACGGGTGGGTGTCGGCCACAGTAAAAACACCCAGCACGCACAATTTCTCCTTTGTGGAAAACAGTGTGCCAGCGCCCTTGGCAGCAGGAGACTGGTCTCATTGACTTGAGACACTACACACTGAGAGACAGCCTCAACATCGGCTTAAGCGCCTTGAGCATGCTGCCAGCATGGATACGTGCGCTATACAAGTAGACATCATCATCATCATCATCATCATCATCATCATCATCATCATCATCATCACACGACAGGTGTGAAAGTTACCGCCAATGTTGCCTTCCTAATATCTGCGTCACACGACAAGATGTGCCTCATTCGCATTGTGTTACGCATATCTCAGGCCTCGCCCAGATAAGCAGCCCGATTTATTGTTTTTAAAATAGTTACATGACAAACTTATCCATGAGTCTTCCATTTCCGACCCACTTCGTCTCAAAATCTAGACTAAAAATGTTGTGAATGTGACAGACTTTAAACTTGTTCAGAATCAAATGTGTTCAAGGGTACATTAAAAGTTATGTTAAAGACATATACCTTTATTTAGTACTCTGGTGAGCATTGGCCAGGGAGGGAGAGAGAGAGAGGGGTGGGGATGGGTGGGGGGACGGACAGACGGAGAGAGAGAGATAGGCAGGCAGGCAGGCAGGCAGACAGACAGACAGACAGACAGACAGACAGAGACAGAAAGAGAGAGAGAGAGATACACAGACAGGCAGATACAGAGAGATAGAGAGAGAGAGAGAGAGACAAAGACAGAGAAGAGAGAAACATAAAGAGAGCCAGAGAGAAATAGATAATGAGAGAGAAAGAGAGAGAAACAGCGAGACAGAGAGAGAGAGAGACAGGCCGAGAGAGAGAGACAGAGAGAGAGAGAGAGAAACTAACGAACGAATTGGTTTAATTGCTAGGCCTCTGGCCTTTCACAATGATTACATGTCTACTTCATCGGCAGTTACAAATTCCATTGCTTCACGCTTTTTTTCCAGGCATAATACAAATACATGGCGATTGATCTTATCATATAATGGTCGCTAGAGGAAAATAAATGTCCAACAGTTCTGAAGTCGGTTATGTTGCATAAGTACTTTTGCCTAATATCTTCATAAACTGGACATTCGTACAGCACATGAAATTCACACAGATTCATCCCAACAAACCGGACAAACGTACAAGGCATCTGGGGAGTCTCGGTTCTAACGAAATGTGTGAGGGTATAGTTCCCTGAATCCAGAGCGGAATTGAATGTACATATCTCGGGAAATGGCTTTTTATCAAGTGCTAAAAGGTACTCTTCTCTTCCCCATCTGAGCTTTTTCTGTCTATATAAATAATATCTTGCATTCCTATAACAATGCTTGTGTCAGTCATTATAACATTCAATGATCACGAGCCTCTTCAGTTCTGTCTCTTTCATTGCTAATAGTTTGGCTAGACCAAAAGCGCTCAAAATCATTTTTGTATAATAAATCCTCAATACGGTGTGCCCAGTTCTCTTGGTTTGAGTTCATCTGCATACCATAAGTGGGTATCAAGAGGGTTTGATGCGGAGTAATCTTAACCAGTACCTCACCGAGCGAACGATATCATTTACATAGAGTATCTACCAGTTTCCTTAAATACAATTAAATTTGGTACCTTGATGGGCAAATTAAGGAATATTTTCAGTGCTACCAGATGTACAGTTTCAATTACATAACAATTGTACAACCTCATACCTCTGAAGAATACAACAAGACACTGAGGACTTGGGCGTCCAACATCTTATAAAATGTATCTGGTGACAGGTATTGCAGTTTTGTAATGCATCTAGTAACCAAGATTGCATTAGCTTTCGCCCTTTGTACAAGATCTAGTTGAAGCAAACTACAGGATAACCTAGTGGTAAACAAAGATCCCAGGTACCTACAGAATGTATATTCCGTGACCACTTCCAACATGTCTTCACCCAAGAACAATCTTTTATGTTCTGCTACATGGCCACCATATCTAAACACCATTACTTAAGTCTTCTCTCGATTTATAGTGACTTCAATAGCATCAGCACCTCTTTTCATATAATTTAGTTGATTCTGCAGACCCACAACACTGTCGGAAATTAATGCAATATAATCGGCAAACATTTACATGTAAATGTTATCCAGTCTTATCTGGATGCCATGTTTTCCATTCTCAATCACCATTTTATCTACATAATTCACTAATAGAGAAAACATTATCGGAAACAATTTGCAGCCCTGTTTCAACCTCGAATTACATTCAAAAGTATCCGAGTAGGAGCCACTACATTGGAGGGTGCCCGAGCCGACGCATGAGACAGACGTGCGACACGTGAGCTCTGCTCCTACGCCAGCCTTCCCGGCCGCTGATTTTTTTCCCCTGACTTCGGGGGTGTAATTCATGAACTTGGACTTTCGCGAGCACTGGTCTTGGACTTGTGAGTCCAGGACTAGTCCTAGACCACCGCGTAGCCTGGGACTAGTCCTGGACTCAGCGAGTCTATGATTCACGAACCCAGACTGGGTGTTGACTTGAAAGGCTGGGACTGATTGACCTAGTCCATGGATTATTTTTAGAATGATGTGGATTTCCCGGGGATTCCGCCCAGTGCGCAAGCGCATAGCGTACCGCTTTAAACTTCCCGTCAAAAATGACGGCCACGATCGGTAGCAAAACCTCGAAGAAAAGCCCCGATTTCACGGAGCGAGAATCGGTAGCTATCATAAAAGCGGTGTCAGCAAGATAAGGACACATTAACAGCAGCATACACACAGCCCAAGCAAACAAAAGAAGACGGACAGCGTGGGAGGAGGTGACAAATGAAGTGCGAGCTGAGTGAGGCTGGCTCGAGAGTGTGTGTGTGTGTGTGTGTGTGTGTGTGTGTGTGTGTGTGTGTGTGTGTGTGTGTGTGTCACCGTTTATTAAGTTCATCAGCAAGAGGCAAACGAGCAGAAGATCAAGTTTGACAATATGGCAGGATTTCCAAGTGAGAGCCATTGAAATTCAGTAAGGAAGGGATGGAACAATAATCTGTCTTGATGAGGATAAATATACACACACAATGACACACACACACACACACACACACACACACACACACACACACACACACACACACACACACACACAAACTCCAGCCTCAGCGTACCGCTTCAAACTTCCCGTCAAAAATGTCAGTCACGATCGGTAGCAAAACCTCGAAGAAAAGCCCCGATTTCACGGAGCGGGAATCGGATAGCTATCATAAAAGCGGTGTCAGCAAGATACTGATACATTAAAAGCAGCATACACACAGCCCAAGCAAACAAAAGAAGACGGACAGCGTGCGAGGAGGTGACAAATGAAGTGCGAGCTGAGTGAGGCTGGCTCGAGTGTGTGTGTGTGTGTGTGTGTGTGTGTGTGTGTGTGGTGTGTGTCACCGTTTATTAAGTTCATCAGCAAGAGGCAAACGAGCAGAAGATCAAGTTTTACAATATGGCAGGATTTCCAAGTGAGAACCATTGAAATTCAGTAAGGAAGGGGTGGAACAATAATCTGTCTTGATGAGGATAAATATACACACACAGTGACACTGACACACACACGCACACACACACACTCGATCAGCCTCAACTCACTTTCCCCACCAAACTCGTGAAACCCTGGCGATCGTCACACATTTTCTCAGTTACCAAAAATAAAGCAATTTAATCTGAGCAGTGTTTTCATAACACAGATACAATTTTAATGTATCGTTTTCATAGCATCAGACAACACAGCATTGTACCCAATGTCAACAGCAGCAGGCAGGTTCGAGGACAATGTTTACTGGTGTCGCAGCGGTCCGCGCTTCAGCTATAAATAGCAGTGCGCGAAGCTCGGCGACCTGCATTTCCAATTGTAAAATGTAAGCGTTTTCACGACCTATTGATGCAATCAACATACAGCTTTCATAATTTAATGCTGTTCATGGCTTATACTTTCTTTGGATGGGTTTCCAGTGTCCCAAAATACAGCTTATTATTTGCGAACCGTGAACAGGTCGGCCATTTAATTTCGCGCTGGTCTTGGACTTTGGTGTGTAGTCTAACAAATCCTTGGACCACCGTAGTCCGCAGTTCAGTATGCCGACTGAACAAAGTCCACGTTCATGAATTGTAGACTACGAAAGCCCAAGTTCATGAATTGTAGACTACGACAGTGGTCCGAGACTAGTCTTAGACCACGCTGAAAGTCCAAGTTCATGCTTTCGGCATCTTCGGACGTGACGTCAGCAATCGCGAGGTTCTTTGGATAAGGCTGGTCACCATTTTTTCTTGTTCGATTCGAATGGAAAACGATGAAGTTTAGGAATACTGAGGCCTAGTCAAAGAAACTGTTACAAGAAAACAGTATCAATTTACCAATAGTATTTGTTTGTCAAATGAATAGTTCGCTGAAATCGCTAATTAAAAAAAGAAAGAAAAATCGACCTCAGATTCCAGTGTCAATGACGCAGCCATGTTCTTCCGCCTTGCGAAGTGATTGACCGTTTTTCTAGCTGTAGGAGCGTCTCACCCGCCCTCGACTAGCCATTCAGGGAGAATCACGAGATTTTGGGCCAAACAAACGCGCCCGTAATGTTTAAAGAACGGAATGAGCAGAAAACAGCTAAGCCGAACAAACGTTGTCTTCAATTTCGCATCGCTTTGCCTCTAGAGTTTTGACACTGAGTGTGAAATCATGTAAGAGACCTGCATTTCGCTAGTCTCATTTCTTTGGAGAAAAGCGTGCGTGCGATCACCGAATCGGTTTGTTTTCGTTACTAGATCTACATCATATAGCGAGATGTCGACCACATGGCGAGTATGAGATCATGAAAGTGAACCAGGCCTTGCATGAAAAAAGAAAAGAAGTCGCGGCAATATGTAAAGTCGCTGGACATTACAGGTGAGGTAACGGGTTCATTAACGGAATGACAAACTGTATATACATTTGAAAAGATGGTCGCCCTTCCTTCCACTGTAAAGACCGGAATGTCAAGGGAAAAGACTCTTCTTTCTACAACCCCTCCCTCCATTCCCTTGTATTCCCCTCCTTCCCCTTTTATCCCTCCCCCTGATGCAGCCCCTCCTCCCCTCTCCCTCCAACCACCATGATGATAATATGCATGTTGTGTAAGCTTTTGTATTCTTGAATAAAGAATATGAACTAGGAAAGAAAAAAGGAGCCACTACATCTAAACCTACATATCACCTGCGAATATATTGCATGAAGCATTTTCAACATCCTCCCTCGTATCCCGTACAGATAAAGCATGCCCCAAAGTGCAGCACGATTGACAGTGTCAAACGCCTGTCAAGAATCAATTAAAGCTACATACACTTTTCTCTTTCTCCCTAAATAACGCTGAATAACAGAATGAAGAACAAATATGTTATCTACTGTCGAATAACCTCCCCGAAACCCAGTCTGTTCCTCCACAATCAAATTGTTAGTTTCCGCCCAAAAATTCAACCTATCCTTCAAATTTCACTCATAAGGATGCTAGTAATGGATATACCCCTATAGTTATTATCCCCCTGTGGGTTGGGGGTTAGAATAGACTCACCGTGTTTCCCGACACGATTCGTAAGAGGCAAATAAATAGGAACATCTTGACTTGATATGCGCTTACTTGGAACCATTCTAGTGATTTTCGTGCTTAATGGCCTTGCATAGCCTACAAAGGTTGATAGGCCGTAAAACTCCATCCATCCATCCATCCCTATAGTTATCAAGGATACATGGATCACCCTTCTTAAATACTGGCAGAATTATCGATTGCTTCCAAGAGTTTGGATAATGTCCATTGGAGAATATAACATTGAGTAGAGAAGTGAACATTACTAAAATTGACTCGGGTATGAATTTATTCCTCCGTCGTAACATCCCCGCTGATATAACCAACAACTCCCCCTACCTTAATCTACTTACTGCACATTTTACTTCCTCATATGTTATGTCAGAATCCAGTAAAGATAGTTCATTCTCTGCTTTTCCTAATAGGTCATAATCTATTGAATGCAATCTTGAGTTGTCCTGAACTAATAAAAGGTCTTGAAAATAGTCTTTCCAAACGTTAATTCTGATAAGACATTCAACAAATATTTTAGTGCTAATCTTGCTTACCTGCCTCCAAAACTCAGATGGATTAGATACTTTATAAAGTAACTATCTTTCACAACAGGCCACTCAAACCCTTGTCACTTCCCTTGTTCTGTCCCGTCTTGATTATGGAAATTCTCTTCTTGCCGGCATTCCTGACACTCTGCTAAACAAACTGAAAAAGTCCAAAACACTGCTGTTAGATTAGTTTTTAGATGTCCCAAGAGAACTCCCACATCCAAACTCCTTCGTGCACTGCATTGGCTCCCCGTCGCTCAGAGGATAGAGTATCAGCTAGCCACTATGTGTTTCAACTTCTTCAATCAAACTGCACCACACGCACTCAAAGAAATTCTCACTGTCTACACTCCCCGCTAGAAATAACCGCTCAATAATATAATAATAATATGTTTATTTATAAGGCGCACTTCCTCCACACAGTCAAAAAAGTACATAGTGGAGCTCTAGGCGCACACACACACAAAAACAGGCACACATTATCATACAGTTTGAGCCTGAACATGAAACGCACATACGCACGTTATAATACAACATGCATCCTACACGTGAAGAAACACACACATGCATTATATACAAACATGAGCCTGAAACATTCAGCAAGTACGAAATATTTTCAATAGGACTTAGAGAACAAGTGGGTTTTCAGATTTGACCGAAAGAAAGCTGCAGTGTTTGCATGACGCACTGAGAAGGGGAGTCCGTTCCAGGTGGTAGGACCCTGGTATGAAAAAGTACGCTGACCAAATGTTTTTGACCTAACGGATGGAATTTTGAAGATGCGAGTGTCGCAATAAGAGCGAAGTTGTCTAGATGGTGTGTAGATGTGAAGGAGTTGAGACAGATAGAGAGGAGCGACAGCAGAGACAGAGTTGAAGCAGAGGCAGGAGGTTTTGTATTGGATCCTAGCAGAAACTGGTAGCCAATGAAGAGAGTGGAGGATAGGAGTAATGTGATGAGACTTTCTAACTTTACAGATGAGGCGAGCAGCAGAGTTCTGGACTCTTTGGAGCCGATCCACGAGATACTTAGGGCAACCGGAAAGAAGGCTATTGCAGTAGTCGAGGCGTGAAAGAATAAAAGCACAGACGAGAGTTTGAGTAGCTTCTTGTGTGAGAAGATGACGAATTGCACTGATCTGTCTGATGTGCATGTAGGCGATCTTGCATGTGTTCCTGACGTGTTCCGACATATTGAGATGACAATCTAAGGTAACACCAAGGTTCCTAACTGATGGAACGAACTCCACATCACAGTCGGCAATCTTAAGAGAAGAAGGGAGGGCATCAGTGGCTGTCCTGCTTGATCTTACTAGCATGCATTCTGTTTTACTGTCATTCAGTTGAAGCTTATTAAGGGTCATCCAGTTCTTAACATCTAGAACACAGTTTTGCATGGATTCAACGGTGGCTCAGCTGCAGACACCAAAACGTTAGATGTCCCACGTCGCAAAAAGAAAACCCAAGGACAGCGAGCTTTTCCTTACATCGGCCCTGTAACGTGGAATAGCCTACCTTTCCCTGTCCGTCACTCTGATTCCATGTCCCAGTTCAAAACCTCCCTTAAGACACACCTGTACCGGTCAGTCTTTCCTGACGAGCAGTGAGGTGCTTCACAAGGCGCCTCTTTTATGTTTCGTGTTTTGCTTATTGCCTGCTATGTTAATTAATTGTATTGTATTTAACTCTTCTTTTATTTCAACTGTACAGTGTGCGAGTGTTGGAATGCTTTGTATGAGTGGGGACTTTTCATTGTAAACGCCATGAGTTTGCCTATTAGGGAAGGTATGTGCGTACAAGTAATGTGTATTATTATTATTATTAAAAATTACATCATATTTCTCCTATACGCAGTTTTCTTTTCTTTAATCAGTCTTCGGTAATCATTCCATTATTTCATGTAAATCTCCTTGAGTAAAATCGATTTAGTGCGTATATAACAAAGGTAGAGACACCTCAAGTTCTGTCTGATGGCTGCACAATCGTTGTCGAAAAATGGTTGTCGGCGCCTATTCCCACCATATAAGAAATGCCTCATCATAGGTTTTGCTGCTCGAAGTAAACAATCACTAAATTCAGCCATTGCTACATCAATGTCTATCTCACTTACACTAACCTCACCACATACACCTGATTACGTTCAACATAAAGCATTAAATCATCAGAAAACTGCCCATCCATATTAGCATCCCATAATATTTATATACATGAAAATTCTCGGCACTCTTCTCTGCAGTTATGGGTCGATATTTCATACATAATTCTAAACACAGATGAGATGTCCATACATTCTCTCTGATAACCAATGATTTGCAATTTTCACCAACCCTCAAGAAACCCAAAAGTAATCGATGACACTATTTCCTTTGGATGAAATATATGTGTAGTTACCATACATGTCGCCAGCAGCACAACCATTGATAATATACAAATAAACCCCCAAAAAGTAGATAAAAGTACTAAACTATGATCATTTGTAACGCTATCAAAAGAATTTAGAAATTCATATGGTGTATCAAACCGCATATTGGTACAGTCATACGAATTCCCCGCATTAACATTTCCTGTCCGTGCATTGAAATCGTCACACACACCATCAATGAACATTCAGAACATTCTGTATATACTTGTAACAAAGGTTCTCCAGCTCTTGAATACCATTCGCCCCACTTGCTCCCTGACAGTAAGGAGAACCCGTAGGCTGCAGGTACAGGTAGACCAAAATAACATCTGTGTCATAAAAGAATAGGCATTTACTGATCTTCAATGACTAAATATTGTTAAAGATGCTTGGAACAGGTGTTACAAAACATGAAATTGAACGGTGAACACAACACATAGCTCCCTCTGATCTCCTGCCTCTCTCAGAAATCCTAACAGCAGGAACTACATAACAAGGGAAATAATTATTAAATACAACATTTTGAAAGCTGAGAGAGAGAGAGAGACATAGAGAGAGACAGAGAGAGAGACAGAGAGAGACAGAGATACATAGAGTCAGAGACACAGAGAGACAGAGAGAGAGAGAGACAGAGAGAGAGAGAGAGAGAGAGAGAGAGAGAGACAGACAGAGAGAGGCAGAGACAGTGAGGGAGAGAGACAGCCAGCGAGAGAGACAGAGAGAGAGACAGAGAGAGAGACACAGAGAGAGAGACAGAGAGAGAAAGAGACACGGAGAGAGACAGAGTGAGACACACTCAGAGAGAGACACTCAAGAGAGAGAGAGAGAGAGAGAGAGAGACACTCAGAGAGAGACACTCGAGAGAGAGAGAGAGAGAGAGAGAGAGGAGATAGTAAAACATCTATTTCATAGCATATACTATCTACGATATTGTCATTCTGACACGATAGAAAAAACTCGGGGAAACCATTTGCAGAAGGCCAGATGCTGCGTTGAGCCCTTTGTTTTGCAAAGTCTGACCTAAAAATCGATTCGGCCGTTACGGTAATGGGTCTGAACACCTGGCAAAATGGCGGATGACCATGATAAGTAATGAGCTCCTCTCCTCTTTTGCTGCAGACTCAACATCTATCGGGCTCTTTGACACCATCGGCCGAACACTCTTGGATCAGCTCAGCTCAGCTTAGCGCAGCACCATATTCCACAGTACTGCGATTTGCATCACATCACATCACACCACACCACATCCTCCTCCACCACACCACATCACACCACACCACACCATACCACGCCATACCACACTGCATCTCATCACATCACATCACATCACACCAAGTCATACCACGGTGCCTCACACCACATCACAGCACACCAAGGCTAATCACAGCACAGCACAGCACAGCACCATGACTCAGAAAGCCAGTGGCCTTGGAGTGGTGGACTTCATCATCTTTGGAATCATGCTGGTCTTGTCCCTCTCTGTGGGCATCTTCTACTCGGTGCGTGGGCGACTGAGGCAGGGCAAGGAAGGGGCTGCGCAGAGCTTCCTGACAGCGAGGGGACAGGTAGGGGTGTTGCCCGTGGCCATCTCCAGCTGCGTCTCCTACATCTCCGCCATCTCCATCCTGGGTGAGCCTGCCGAGATGTACACCCGGGGTACCATGTACTACACCCGCGCCCCCACCTTCTTCGTCGGCATCGTCATCGCCCTCGTCTTTGTCCCTCTCTTCCATCCTCTCAAGCTCACCTCCATGAACGAGGCGAGTGATGACGTGGTAAAGGTGGCCTACCACTTAAAGACTTCTGTGGAGTCTCGGTCTGTGTATTCTGGCCTCTGTAAAGAGGCACTTTCGCCTTTTTCTCTGTCTGTCTCTTTCTGTCTGTGTCTGTCTGTCTGTCTCTGTCTCAGTCTCAGTCAGTCAGTCAGTCAGTCAGTCAGTCAGTCAATCAGCCAGCCAGCCTGTCTGTCTGTCTGTCTGTCTGTCTGTCTGTCTGTCTGTCTGTCTGTCTCTCTCTCTCTCTCTCTCTCTCTCTCTCTCTCTCTCTCTCTCTCTCTCTCTCTCTCTCTCTCTCTCTCTCTCTCCAACAGAAAAGCAACTATTCAGCATGAGGAGCTAGATACACCAATAGCGGAAGAAGAGATCAGTCGGACGATTGCCAAGCTGCGCTGTGGGAAACCTGCAGGTGTTGATGGAATCCCTGGAGACCTCTGGAAGCTGGCAGGTGTCCATGTCACCCCCTTTTTTACCTCCATTTTCAATCAACTCAATGAGACACAGCACTTCCCTCGCAAATCTATAAGTCAGGAGATAGGTTACAACCCAAAAATTACAAATGGATTTATCTGCTCTGTACCGTAAACAAGCTGTTCATGTCTATTCTGACAAGCCGCATGAGGAGGCTGAGAGGGGGGAAAAGTTTTCCTTTGAACAGACGGGTTTTCGGGTAGATCACTCTTCGATGGACCACGTTTTCATTCTTCATTGTGTTGTCACAAAACATCTATATATTGGAGGAAGAGGGAAATTGTATGCTGCATTCATAGACTATCAAAAAGCATTTGACAATGTAAAAAAAAGATTGCCTATGGTATGTTTAGGAAAATTTGGCCTTGTCAACAAAGTTTTTTAATGCTCAAAAATGTACAAAGGCAGTGTATTCTGAGGTTTGCACATGCGTACGATGGAATGGTGTCATGTCCTACCCATTTGAGTGCCCAGTTGGCGTAAAGCAGGGGGCAGTTGAGTCGCCGACAATCTTTTGTTTATACATGCCATATGTTGCGGACTATGCTCGCAGCAGACATGTATACAGTTATTACTCGGAATGGCGAAATATTTTTTGCTAATGTTCGCAGACGACGTAGTACTTCTGTCAACAACGCCGACGGGGTTGCAATGTCATCTTGATAAACTTTCGTATATATCAGGAAAACTAGGCCTTGTTATCAACAGAGACAAAACAAAGGTGATGGTTTTAGAAAGGAAGGATTTCTCGCTCGAGGGTAAAAATGGACAATTGGAGGTTCTGAGATAGAGATTGTCAATAACAACAAGATCTTGAGATTTATATTTACGACTAAACTATCCTATTCAGCTGCTCTCGAGTGCCAATTAGTGAAAGCGAAATAAAAGGTTGTCCAACTACAAAAAACTATGTGGAATCTCCACACATTGAACACAAATGTATTTTTTATAGCTATTTGACACCCATATGCTGCCTTCTTTTTTGTACGGATCAGAGTTTTGGGGATTATCCAAGATCTCAGGATGTTGAACGCAAACCCGTCAGCCCAGTGTAATTGGGCACAATCAACTAAGTGGAATTTGTCAAGATTGGGATATGGTTATGTGTAGGCAAACTGTGGTGCTACGCACGAAAAGAGTTTTTTGCGGTCTCTCAAAAGAAGATTACGTGATTGCTATCTACAGGAGTGGGCAGCAAAAATTAACAGCAACACTAGATTTGCACTTTATAAATCCAAAATAAGCTGCAGTGTGAGATATAGCTGTGTACAATAGAATTCAGAAATTCAGGGATGCATTTTTACGGCTTAGATTAGGAAATAGCGAACTGAGAAGCACTGTCCAATTAACATCAGAACTGAGTCCACCGAAAGCCTGTCCATTTTGCTCTGAAATTGAGAACCAAGTACAGTCTACGCTGTACTGTCCTGTTTATAATGACACGAGAGAAAACCATCTCTCTTGGTACATTAGCGAACGGATTGTGCTGCTGTGGCATATATGCTGAATGGACGTGGTACAGATGAAACTCGTAAATTGCCATGTTTATTTATTTATTCTCTTAAGATTCGAACGAAGAAGATGAACAATATGACACCATGTCACCTATGTGAAGGAGGCTCACTGCTATGCCTTAAAAACGAAAATCACTTCTGTTTTACTGTGTAGTATTTTAACCGATGTATACACACTTGCAATTAGAAGCGTTGTAAATGAGATAAAGGTACGTAAAGATGTGTATAAATAAATGCTTAAACGCAATGTGAGACTACATATCACGGTCAAATCATTTGGAGCGACCTACAGTTCCTAAATTATTAGTTCTTTTCTTGCCCTTGTGAGCGTATAAGCATATATTTGTTATATAAATTCATAGATGTAATATCTGACGAGATGCCCAAATAGATCACTTGCAATTGCATCAGTGCGACCGAAGATGTAACTTCTACTTGTACATCGTGCAATGATACCGTTGTTATCTTGATTATGTATGCAAGCTGATTTACAATGAAAGGTCGTCGGCCGAAATAAAGAATCAATCGAAAACACTTGGTGATGCCGAATACTTGGTGAATAGTTTGTCGTCACAGGATGAAGCTGTAATTAGAAACTAGGTAGCATGTTTGTAATTTGCTTTCGAAAAGAAAGAAAAAGACAATGGTACAAATCTACATGAGTCATGAAACAGATAATTATTGATATACGGGCTGCGGACCTAAAAAATTATTTCTCTCTCTCTCTCTCTCTCTCTCTCTCTCTCTCTCTCTCTCTCTCTCTGTGTGTGTGTGTGTGTGTGTGTGTTTGTTGTCTGTTTGTCTCTGTGTGTGTCTGTCTGTGTGTGTCTGTCTTTATGTGTCCGTCTGTCTTTTTCTGCCTGTGTGTCTGTTTCTCTCAGCCTCTATCAGCCTGTCTGTGTATATATGTGTCTCTGTCTCTCGTATTCTCTTTTTCCCTCTCCTCCCCATCTATCTCTCTCTCTCTCACTCACACCCACACACACACACACATTTACTGCAAGGTGTCAATCAAAAAAGGACGAGGGACGTAGCTATGTTTATTTACTACGCTCTCAAACATAGAGAAAGGTTTATGTTAGACATGGGTCTATCAACCGTGGTAGTCGACTAATTGTCCATACCGCAAAACCGTTTAGTGTAACCTAATATTTCTGTGACGGGCGGCCGGCCTGAACAATAAAGTGTCAAAGTGTCAAAGTGTCTCTCTCTCTCACACACACACACACAAACACACGTACACAAATAAGCACACACAAATATACACACACACATTCACACACACACATGTACACACACATTCACAAAAACACACACATGTACACACATTGACATATGCTCACACACACAAATACACACACATACACTCATACACACATGTACACACACATGTACACACATGTACACACACATGTACACACACACATGTACACACACATGTACACACACACATGTACACACACACATGTACACACACATGTACACACACATGTACACAAACACAAACCCGTATACACGCACTCCTCTTGTAATTTCCGAT
>JAWQFJ010001787.1:27500-86368 GCA_034096865.1 Theodoxus fluviatilis | reverse complement strand
CTTTGTCATTCCTCCCATCTTCGGGGATCTCCATCTTTATCTTTCTGACTCATACATTCTCCGCATCTGATCTACCTCTACTCGTCTTACAATACGTATATCATACTTGTCTCATGCCAAAAATAAAAAGCGTCCATTCTTTCTACATCTGTTTCCTACTCCACCTTTCTCGCACAAATCTACTCCCCTCATGTTCCTCTCTCCCCAAAATCATCTATAATATTCTCTTTCTACATCCTTCGTTCTTGTCCTCTCTTCTCTTAAGTAACCTCATCTCCTAGAAATCAGTCTCCTCTCCTCTCCTCTCTCTCTCTCCTCTTCCGCTCCTCTCTCTCTCTCTCTCTTTCCCTCTCTCCTTCCTTCCTCTCTCTCTCTCTCTCCCTCTCTCTCTCTCTCTCTGCTCTCTCTCTCTCTCTCTGTCTCTCTCTCTCTCTGTCTCTCTCTCCCTCTCTCTCTCTCTCTCTCTCTCTCTCTCTGTCTCTCTCTCTCTCTCTCTGTCTCTCTCTCTCTCTCTCTCTCTCTCTCTCTCTCTCTCTGTCTCTCTCTCTCTCTCTCTCTCTCTCTCTCTCTCTCTCTCTCTCTCTCTCTCTCTCTCTCTCTCTCTCTCTCTCTCTCCCTCTCTCTCTCTCTCTCTCTCTCTCTCTCTCTCTCTCTCTCTCTCTCTCTCTCTCTCTCTCTCTCTCTCTCTCTCTCTCTCTCTCTCTCTCTCTCTCTCTCTCTCTCTTCTCTCTTCCCTCTCTCCCTCCCTCCCTCTCCCCCACCCTCTCCCCCACCCTCTCTCTCCAACCCACCACCCTCTTACTCTCATTCTCTTCCCTTCCTTTCTCCCCCTTTCCCCAGCCCCCCCCCCCTCTCTCTCTCTCTCTCTCTCTCTCTCTCTGAGTTAACTTTTATGCTTTCCAATATAACCGTCCCAAACAAACTAAACTGGTTAAAGTCTATTAAAGATTGCCTCTGTGAATCGGGTTATGCATTTATCTGGTACAACAAAGGAACTAACAACGAAAAGGGTTTTCTGAAAAATCTTAAAATGAGACTCCAAGACTGTTACAGACAAGAATGGAGTCACAAAATCAGTGGTAGCGAGCGTTTCGCATTGTACAGAACCATTAAACACGATTTCCAATGTGAAAAGTACTTGAGCTCTCTCGAAATTACAAAATTTAGAGTAGCACTTGCTCGGTTCAGATTTGGAAGGAATGAATTAAGAGGTAATGCGTTTGTCGTCAAAGAGATATACTGTCCATTCTGCACAGATCAAATTGAAGACGAAGCTCATTTCTTACTCAATTGCTACCTATACACAGATCTAAGAGAAAAGTACCTAGGAATCTATATCAAACACATGAATAACACGGGACTCAATTTCACCTTCCTAATAAATGGTCAGGGGTACTTAAAAACAAAAAGTGTTGCCATGTACATCTATTATGCCTTGAAATATCGTAGGTTATATCTTGAATAACGCCGAAAAGTATCATGTTCCATTCAGTTCAGAACGCATGCAAAAATTATGATTTCCCGAACAAATGCCATTTCTGAAGCTGCTGGTATTGATAGATACCATACAATGTAACCAATTGCCAACCCCCGACTCCCCACCCCCCACCCACCCCCCACCCCACCCACTATCGCGTATTGTTGTAACATTGTGACGGGCCGCCGGCCTAAACAATAAAGAAATTAAATTTCAAATCAAATCTCTCTGAGTTAACCAACATTACAGGCACAATGAAACAAACGATATGGTTTGTCCATTCTGTAATAAACTTGAAAATAAAACCCACTTCTTGCTAGACTGTAGCACATATGATACGCTAAAGGAAAGATATATTGCGAAATATGTACATCAAAACAAAATATAGCCTACTGTGCTTACCTCTTAAAAGGAAATGTATCAATGTTTATATTCTATGCACTAAAGCTAAGGCAAGAGAAATGTATGGAAACACGATCTGTTTACAATGTGCTTGAAAATGTGGGCATGCCTAGCCAGTCCTAGAGCTGTAAGGACTGCTTGTATGTGTTGTTATGCAACCATGATGATCATTCAATGGGCTGTCAGCCTAGCAATAAAGCAAGTTCAATCTCTCTCTCTCTCTCTCTCTCTCTCTCTCTCTCTCTCTCTCTCTCTCTCTCTCTCTCTCTCTCTCTCTCTCTCTCTCTCTCTCTCTCCCCCACCCACCCACCCCTGACTGCACTACAAATCCCCATTCCCCAGCACGCGCACAAGCAACCTGTTGCGCACGGTCACTAGTGAGGAGACTTGAGGCAGCGTAGCAGTGTCTTGAGCTGTGTGGAGCCCAGGTCCCATCATCCAACACCGCATTCACGCCAGTAATAACACGAGTGCCCTCCCTTACCTAACGCTGCAGGCATCTCGTCAGCGAGGACCGAATGAGCAACAATAACACGTACGTGTAAATATTCATCGGGTCACGTTGAAAATAATGAATCAATGAATAATAAGCAATGAACATCGTGACATGATGATGAATGGTAACGTACACATGTAAAACTATAATTAGACTGGTTACAATTTCTAAGGCAGTGCGTGGGGTGCCATGGGTGGGGAATTTTATGTTCTAGAACTAGTAGAAGTGTTTTCTGGAAAGCTTGACCTTTGCTGACTCACAGCAAGCCACAGAGGATAGAGATCGATGGAGGAAGATTGTCCGAAAGTCATCAGTGGTGCCTCAACAACCCATCTCAGGGTTAAGAGACTGAACTGAACTGAACTGAGAAGTGTGGACGAGGCAGATGTTGACAAGGGAAACGGCCCGTTGACGCGTGTAAAGCAAAAGAACCCGTAGACGGGAATGCTTCACCACTCTGATTGCTCCTGCGTACCCGGGTCGGATCCAGCCGCTTTGGAACTAAATGAAGCGCCATTGACCCAGGCCATCAAATCGCACTTCAGGGCAGTTGGAAGACATAAACGGAAACGATCAGATAAAAATTTATTCTCTGCACAGCTGTCCCTGTAGTTTAACTGACATGAACTGGTCCTGTCCCGTTGCAGGCTGTAGGTAAGCTGTTCGAACCGGTCAGAGCCGGCTGAATGATCCCTGGCCAAACACGCGATAGGGGAAAGGTCACGATTGGTGTGGTATGAATGCAGGCATCTTCCAGCCATCAGGACCCTTTTTGCGGGTCACAATCCTCACGTTCCTAAACCCACCCACCCTCTCTCAATCCAATCCCACCCTCATCACCCACATTCCTATCTATTCCTCTTTCCTCCCCCCCCCCCCCCCTCCCTCCATCAACTATCCCAACCTTGTTACCCATCTCCTCAACACCCCCCACCCCCCAGTTGTTTCCTTTTCCCCGTTCATATACACACATGCATTTACACACTATAACACACACGCCAACACCCGAGTGCACACACAAGCACACACAAACACTCGGGCACATAAACACACTTTCCGTGATATCAAACATTATCGTCTTGGTACCAAAACGAGACAGACACTTAGGAAGGTGAAGTCGGTTAAAAGCAAACAAGGTAACTCAGCCAAAGTTTTTATTGTGACACCCTTGCCACTCCCGCTTGCATTGTGTAGGTGAGGTGACCTGTTGACAGCACGTACCGAGGACTGTGAGCACTGTAAATCTTGTTGAATTCTCGTCGCAACATTAATAACTCCATTGAGGCTGTTTCATGATGGCATCCCCATACTTGGCACGCAATGCGAACCAAGGTGCGCTTTCCCAAAGTGGACCTGGAAGGATTCTCCACTCACAGAGGATGTGGGCCTGGAAGGATTCTCCACTCACAGAGGATGTGGGCCAGGAAGGATTCTCCACTCACAGAGGATGTGGGCCAGGAAGGATCTCCACTCACAGAGGATGTGGGCCTGGAAGGATTCTCCACTCACAGAGGATGTGGGCCTGGAAGGATTCTCCACTCACAGAGGATGTGGGCCTGGAAGGATTCTCCACTCACAGAGGATGTGGGCCTAGAAGGATTCTCCACTCACAGAGGATGTGGGCCTGGAAGGATTCTCCACTCACAGAGGATGTGGGCCTGGAAGGATTCTCCACTCACAGAGGATGTGGGCCTGGAAGGATTCTCCACTCAGAGGATGTGGGCCTGGAAGGATTCTCCACTCACAGAGGATGTGGGCCTAGAAGGATTCTCCACTCACAGAGGATGTGGGCCTGGAAGGATTCTCCACTCACAGAGGATGTGGGCCTGGAAGGATTCTCCACTCACAGAGGATGTGGGCCTGGAAGGATTCTCCACTCACAGAGGATGTGGGCCTGGAAGGATTCTCCACTCACAGAGGATGTGGGCCTGGAAGGATTCTCCACTCACAGAGGATGTGGGCCTGGAAGGATTCTCCACTCACAGAGGATGTGGGCCAGGAAGGATTCTCCACTCACAGAGGATGTGGGCCTGGAAGGATTCTCCACTCACAGAGGATGTGGGCCTGGAAGGATTCTCCACTCACAGAGGATGTGGGCCAGGAAGGATTCTCCACTCACAGAGGATGTGGGCCTGGAAGGATTCTCCACTCACAGAGGATGTGGGCCTGGAAGGATTCTCCACTCACAGAGGATGTGGGCCTGGAAGGATTCTCCACTCACAGAGGATGTGGGCCTGGAAGGATTCTCCACTCACAGAGGATGTGGGCCAGGAAGGATTCTCCACTCACAGAGGATGTGGGCCTGGAAGGATTCTCCACTCACAGAGGATGTGGGCCTGGAAGGATTCTCCACTCACAGAGGATGTGGGCCTGGAAGGATTCTCCACTCACAGAGGATGTGGGCCTGGAAGGATTCTCCACTCACAGAGGATGTGGGCCTGGAAGGATTCTCCACTCACAGAGGATGTGGGCCTGGAAGGATTCTCCACTCACAGAGGATGTGGGCCTGGAAGGATTCTCCACTCACAGAGGATGTGGGCCTGGAAGGATTCTCCACTCACAGAGGATGTGGGCCTGGAAGGATTCTCCACTCACAGAGGATGTGGGCCTGGAAGGATTCTCCACTCACAGAGGATGTGGGCCTGGAAGGATTCTCCACTCACAGAGGATGTGGGCCTGGAAGGATTCTCCACTCACAGAAGATGTGGGCCTGGAAGGATTCTCCACTCACAGAGGATGTGGGTCTGGAAGGATTCTCCACTCACAGAGGATGTGGGCCAGGAAGGATTCTCCACTCACAGAGGATGTAGGTTTGTATGCAGAAGAAAAAGTGAGAGATTTGAGGGCCGATTCTGTTATACAACACCTCATGTATGCTAGAAACATCTTCCATTACGGTAGGAGTTAGTTTCTATCTGCAAACACGACATTAATCCCGCTGTGGGTGGGGGTGCGAATAGACCCACCGAGTCTCCTGACGAGATTCGTAACAGGCGGAATAACCAGGGAAATGGTGACTGGACATGCACTTACGCTAACCATTTCGGGCGCTAACCAAAAGGTCGCGGGTTCAGTCCCCGCCTGTGACCCCACATTTGTATCTCCCTTTTCTGCCCCTGCAAGGGCTTTGGCTCTGTTATGATTAGTCATCTTTCGTGGTCAGTTGCCTTACATAGCCCTTGAAGGCTGAGAAGCGGTAAGGCCGTATTACTCCATCCATTCACACATACATGTATTGAAATTGCAACCGAGGACTCATCAGATGGGTGTGTCTCCGTGGATTGTACACTTGCTCCACCAAGTTAATTCTTTATAGAGCTAACTGCATGCCAATGTGAATGTGATGTCTAACTTCTTCTTTCGATATTCTGCGCTAAGGCGAGGAAGACCATCGCGCAGTGTGCCTGACGACTGACGGGCACCTGGAACTATGACCCAGGTGTGGCCCACCCCCCTGAGAGTGTCAGGAAGACAGGGCCGAAACACTTGAAGATGGGGGCTCTTACTCTGAGGATCGTCAGCCGTCTCGCTTTTCATAAAGTTTTTTGTCCTCTGCATGCCAATGTGAATGTGATGTCTGTTGTGCTTGCATCATTGCATGTGGTATTAATCTCAAGTGCTGATCTCTCTGTGGCTTGGGGGTAAGAATATACCCACCTCGTTTCCCTGTGCAATTTGTAGAACGCAAACATGCAGGGAAATTCTGATTTGGCTTGCTCTTAATCTATGCATTTCTTAAGCGGCGAATGTTACCAGTTCTAATGTCTTGATGTGATCAGTAACCTTACATAGCCTACAAAGGCCGACAGGCTATACATTCCATCCATCATCCATGCCCTTACTCTCTAGCCATTTTCATGATCAATGGCCTTACATAGACAGGAAGTGTTGAAACCCTGTGGGGAGGGAGTAAGAACACACTTCCCGCTTCTCCCTCCATGAGTTTCTACCAGGTGAAAATTACCTCAACTGATGATCACTCATCAAATACTGATGTCGAGCCCATTGCTTTGACCCCTTGCAGAAGTAGCATTACCTGGATTACAGCAAATATTAAACAATGCAGTGGTGATGGATGTGGAAGTTTTTTGCCAAAAAAAATATTCATGTATACTCCACTGTCTAGTCCTTTGTGGTGCATTGGTTGTGGAACAAATGAATAGCACAAAGTGAAGAACTAAGAAAATCCTTTATTTTCTGCTTAAACATTTGCATTGTGAAGAATCTAGACATAATAACGATCATGTTGTGGCTAATCTGTTGTCACTACACATGAAACAGGACCACAGTTTACATCACAGACAAACACAAGGTAAAAACAAGGATTAAATGCCATAGACATCAAACTTTACATACTAAACAAAAGGAGAGCTATGTAATTAGATTGCTTACAGTAGCAGAACACTATAATACAATGGAGTTGATGAGATAAAAGAGGGGGGAAAAAATCCATAGTCACCTATACAACAAATCAGGCAAAATAAACAATGCCAACAATAGAAAATGATAAGGCAAGTTTGTGCGCAACACATAGTACAGAGCAAATGACAACATCACTCGGGACATTTATCAACAAAATTAATACTTTACATTTGCAAGCACTGTGTCGAGTTGCAGCTCACAAATCAATAAATGCAATGATTACTCTAGAAGAGTTTTAGTAGTAATAGCCATTATAACAAAATCAGTTTGATTATGAATGCTGGCCTCAGTGCTATACAAGGAACTAACAGTGCTTGATGTTCCTTTTCTGGTTAAATAATGAGCACGCGCAAGTCTTTCCATGCCACACTCGACTTCCACCAGCCATCAACCCCTCAAAATCTGAACCAAGTCTTTTCATGCACATGACATCCTTACAACTTCACCCTTCAACAAAACTAACACTCACTCTTGCATGGAAAATGGGGGTACTTTGGCCCCGATAGAGAACATGCAAGTATACTCATTCCTTTAACAAAAACATCGAGGAACAAAATAACTGAGAAAAAAATATGGCTGGGTTTAGATCATAAGACATAATAGTAAGTTCCTACCTCAAACAAATTTATTTATTTAAAAAAGTGTTCCACTCAACAAAAAAGGAATGATGATGACTGGATTTTGCACAAAATGCATAGGAGAGCACAGCGGAACCTTTATTCCCCCAAAGATGAATAACTTTTCAAGAGCAGTACTCATGGTGACTATAGATTGTGCAAAGCTTCAATTCACTGACAGAAAGTCTCACTTTGAGATTTTTTACATCTACATAACTGGGAAATTTTACAATATTTATACATGCATGCAATTTTTCTATCGCTTCATTAATTAAATAATCTTTATCAACACTCTACAAAAGCAGATGGAATCCTGCTAGTTATAAATTACCATGTACAAACTGTCACCACCAAATTATGCAGACCCTTCTCTCTTCATCCTAAAGTTCTAAAAAAATGGTCACATGCCTTTCCTCAAACGATACTCCTATCTACAAACGCCCGTTTTGCAAAGCAGTGACTGCACCATGGGAATGCTGTGGAGATGCAAGGGCCAGTAAATGCAGAAAGCGTGCATAGCGCCCAGGGTGGGGGGGTACTGGGGGGAGGGGGCCGCGGCTTCAGCAGACCTGGGGCGCCAATTCCAGACTCTGCATGGAGCTGTGAAGTGACCCGGCCACACTTTGCCTCTGCACCAGGGACGGAGCTGCAGAGCCAAGGTGAAAGAAAGGTAATGGAAAAGGTAGAACTTCCAGTACCTTGCCCTCTAGTAACTTAGAGGTGAATAACTAGAGACACCGTAACTTGATTTGCATCTACCCAATTCTAGTTATTTTCGTGCTTTATGGCCTTACATATCCATCTCCTTCAGTATTACTGATATCCAAACATGTTTAGTTCCTGTGATTAAAATTTTTTAAAATTTAGCTACATTACACCTGTCCTCAAATTTAAATTGTTTTCAAAGGAAACTGGAAGTAGATTAAAACTGCTCTCAAGACATTATACAATAAAAAAATTCCAGAGTCACAACTTTTCAGGTAAAAACGAGGGAATGACTTGTGATGCTGGGCCACACTAGTGGACTTGTGATGCTGGGCCACACTAGTGGACTCGTTGACTTCTGATGCTGGGCCACACTAGTGGACTTGTGATGCTGGGCCACACTAGTGGACTTCTGATGCTGGGCCACACTAGTGGACTTGTGATGCTGGGCCACACTAGTGGACTTCTGATGCTGGGCCACACTAGTGGACTTCTGATGCTGGGCCACACTAGTGGACTTGTGATGCTGGGCCACACTAGTGGACTTCCACTGATGGGCCACACTAGTGGACTTCCACTGATGGGCCACACTAGTGGACTTCCACTGATGGGCCACACTAGTGGACTTCCATGCTGGGCCACACTAGTGGACTTCTGATGCTGGGCCACACTAGTGGACTTGTGATGCTGGGCCACACTAGTGGACTTGTGATGCTGGGCCACACTAGTGGACTTGTGATGCTGGGCCACACTAGTGGACTTCTGATGCTGGGCCACACTAGTGGACTTGTGATGCTGGGCCACACTAGTGGACTTGTGATGCTGGGCCACACTAGTGGACTTGTGATGCTGGGCCACACTAGTGGACTTGTGATGCTGGGCCACACTAGTGGACTTGTGATGCTGGGCCACACTAGTGGACTTGTGATGCTGGGCCACACTAGTGGACTTGTGATGCTGGGCCACACTAGTGGACTTGTGATGCTGGGCCACACTAGTGGACTTGTGATGCTGGGCCACACTAGTGGACTTGTGATGCTGGGCCACACTAGTGGACTTGTGATGCCGGGCCACACTAGTGGACTTGTGATGCTGGGCCACACTAGTGGACTTCTGATGCTGGGCCACACTAGTGGACTTGTGATGCTGGGCCACACTAGTGGACTTGTGATGCTGGGCCACACTAGTGGACTTGTGATGCTGGGCCACACTAGTGGACTTGTGATGCTGGGCCACACTAGTGGACTCGTCGGAGAGGGGTGGGGAGAGGCAGCAGAGCTTGTGGCTACAGCATCTGATTGGCACAAATAAATATATATGAGTATTGTCTTGGGGTTTACATTTAATCATTTACGCCAATCCCCTAGGGACAAGTTTGGAAGTCATCCAAAATGCGGTGCCAAAGAAAGACTGCCCACTCACCGTATCCCATGCCCTGCAGGAAGAGACGGAAGGCCTCACACACCTTGCCCGGCTGTTCCTCCAGTGGGGCTCCCCCACAGTCCGCTATCTGTAACACCAACAAGCCTCCTTAAACTGTGTAGCGTGCACAATACAGTGTATGCACAATAAAGGGTATGTGAAAGAGGCAGCTCTTCCTGCAACATCTGGCTGAGCCACTAAATGCCCTCTCTTTGGGAAAGTGAATCTCGAGTGCATCAAAAGAGTTGGGTGTGTCATGCAACTGCATAAAGGAAGCTAATGATTTGTCTCTCTGTTCACCTTCATGAAGTCTGTTTCCTGGGGGTCCATCCTGCCGTTCATGTCGATGGCTTCGTCAATGTGTGGGGAGTCATCCCCCACAATGATCAGGGTGCGGCTCCTGGCAAACACAAGTGAGGCAGTAAGTAAATGTACCGTCCCTTTCCATCATCAGCTATTTCTTGCCTCATTTCAGTTTCAACACCGAGATGTGACCACGCATGACAGAATAAGGCATTTCAACCATCACATGATTTCCTTATACATTTTCCAGAAAAAAAGCATATTGTATGCACATAAATATGTGTATGAATGATAGCATCTCTTGTGAAATTGAGAGGAAGGGGGTGGGTGGGTGTTGAAAAATATTAGCAGTATAAGATCCTATTGAGTAAAAAATTAATGCTGGCACCTTGCAAAATCCAGCTCAGTAACATACAAGCAGGTTCCCTGGTGCAGTCCAGCCCGGTTGAGGCAAGTGCAGTTCTCAAGACCATCCGCAGTATGAACCCTACCTCCTGTGACCTTGTCCCTGTTCCCACACCCCTCTTAGTTGAGTGCATTGATGAGATCCTACCTGTCCTGACACAGATGATCAATGATTGCTTCCAGGCTGGCACCTTCCCTAGTGTTTTCAAGCAGGCTATAGTTAAGCCGCTCTTGAAGAAGCAGGACCTAAATCCAAACAAACTTAGTAACTATAGGCCAGTCTCCAATCTTTCTTTTCTGTCAAAATTGTTAGAGAAGTTAGCTTTGCAGCAGCTGCTGGAGCACGTGTCCTAGTATGACCTTTTGGCCCGTTTTCAATCCACATACCGTGCTCATCATTCCACCGAAACAGCTCTGCTCCGTGTTCTAAACGATCTTCTCGTTGCTTCTGACAATTCCAAAGTTTCTCTTCTTACTCTGTTGGACTTGAGTGCCACATTCGACACAATGGACCATGGAATTCTTCTCACCCATCTTAGAAACGTTTTTGGCATTGAGAACTTAGCACTCTCTTTCCTGCATTCATATCTCTCAGAACGTTGACAGACAGTTTTGATCTCGGGTTTTGCTTCTGATCGTACACCTCTCAAGTACGGAGTGCCTCATGGCTCTGTTCTGGGTACTCTGCTGTTTCTACTGTACACCCAACCACTCTCCAATGTAATTGACAGTCATTCAGTCTCTCACAGTGAATTTGCTGATGATACCCAGCTCTACAACTCCTCCCATCCCAGTCAAATCCACTCTCTTCTTTCTACCAGCAAACACTAGGCTTGTTCAGGAGTACTCAGCGCTGCATGAGCGCTTTATGTTAGCAATTGAGCGCTCTTTGCCACTCCTGAACGCCTAAGATGTAGTGCAGCGCTTCACTTGTTAAAGGGGAGGTAAATCTTCTGCGCCCCATGTTGTGTTGATAGACACGAAGAAAGTGTTTTCTTTGCTACAGACATCGTTTATGCACATTTACATGTATTCTGCATATGAATAAAGTCCACTACTGTGTCATCCTTACTTGCCATTACTTGCACATACAGAGCGCTTGGGGCAAATGAAGCCCGTTCTAGTCCCAAAATGATGTTTCTGAGGGTTATTTTACACGTCGACGGCCAGTGCAGGATCGAAGATGCCATTTTGAATCTGCTGCAAAATCATTCTGCATCATCTCGGATCGGTGATGCAGAGCGCTGCCCAGCGCTGAGTGAAGCATGCCCCAAATTGGCCGTTCAGGAGTGAATCACATGCAGCGCTGAGCAGCACTCTGAATCGCTGTACCTCCTGAACAAGGCTACTGTATCTCTGACGTGAAATGGCGGAACAAGCTCCAACTCAATGACTCAAAAACTAAAGCACTCCTGGTGGGCGGCGGAGGCAAATCGGATCAGGCCCTCACACTAACCATTGGTCATAGTGACATCGTCTTCTCTGTCTGTTAGAAATTTAGGCGTCATGTTTGACAATGATCTGTCAATGAGATCTCATGTCAACAAAGTCTGTCAGTTAGCATATTATGAGCTAAGGAAAATTAGTACCATTCATCATTATCTTTCTCAGCAGGCCACCAAAACGCTCATCACATCACTTGTTCTGTCTCGTCTCGACTATGGAAACTCTCTTCTCGCTGGCATCCCCGACACTCTGCTTAACAAACTCCAGAAAGTTCAGAATTGTGCTGCTAGGCTAGTTTTTCGATGTCCCAAGCGTACCCATGTCTCATCACTCCTACATACACTTCACTGGCTCCCCATCTCTCAGAGGATATATTATAAACTTGCTACTTTGTGCTTCAAGGCCATCGACAACACCGCACCACACGCTCTTACAGAAATTCTTGCAGTCTACACGCCCTCCAGATCTCTACGCTCAGCTGCTGACTCTAGAATGCTTAAGGTCCCCCGCCGTAATAAGAAAACTCAAGGACAGCGTGCCTTCTCCTATATTGGACCTGTAACCTGGAATAGTCTCCCTCTCTCAGTCCGTCATTCTGACACTCTGCCCCAGTTCAAAAGTGCTCTAAAGACCCACCTCTTCCGATCCGCCTTTTCCGCTGAGCTGCTTCGCCTTACTTGACCTGGCCTGCAAGTGCTGTGTATATTGTATAGTTTGTTTTATTGGATCTTAGTTTTTGTTTTTTGTTTATGTGTGTAGTGTGTGATTTTTTGTAGAAATGTGGTGTTGAGTGGTTGTATGAGTGTTGATTCTTTGGATTGTAAACGCCATGAGCTTGCCTGTCAAGGGAAGGTATGTGCGATGAATAAACTATTATTATTAAAGGAGCATTGTCTTTTGAACAAAGATGACGTAACACGCCCAACATGTGACCCCTCGCTTTGAGTTCCAGGCGCAAACAGAGGGAGGACGGACAGACCTGATGTTCCTGGCAGCGGCCTTCTTGATGGGATCCAGTTCTCGGACAAGGCCAAGGTCAGAGCGTCTGCAAAAATTACAAGCCATCATTTTCCATGTGAGTGCATTTTGTCCAGTCCACGGTGGGAAAAGAATGCACCAAGTATGTGACCCAGGGCCACACCATGAGGGATAAGTCGCGCGGACAAAACTGAAGGGGCAGCCTATTTATAGAGGTATAGGTCAATGTGGTGCAATTTGAGCTTTAGCCATTTTCAGACGTGTTTACACCATACCCTGGTCTTAGACTGAAATTTCACCTCTAAAGTAGAGAAAGTTGATGTTTATTTACATTGATCATCGAAACAAAGGATGCAAAAAGTCTAATCAGAATGAGGCATTTCTGAGATAACATCGAGTACAGTTATGAATTACTAATAGCATTTTTTAGATAAAAGTTGATTGTCTGTTGCTTTGCAGAGGTAGTTTGATGCCTTCAAATGCAGTATGCCAAGTTTCATGCTTATTAATATATGGTTGCTATGTTAAATAAAGAGTATTTTGTCCCTATACTTTCATGTAGTATTTCTCATAATTCACCTGTTACTACCCTCTTACTGCAAATGGCCATAACTTCCTTATTAATAGAGGTAGAAGAATGATTTTGTATCAATAGAAAGCTCTGTTGTTGGGCTTTAATTTGATACATGTCGGTTTTGTTGTTGTTGCAAATTGAGGTTTTGGTAACAGTAATGGTACAGTATCAAAAAAGCAGAATGGAGAGAATTTGTTCATCTGTGTATTAGTAGCATAGACTATGACATGCATCTGGTCACTGTACTTCTATGACACCAACACAAAGGAGCAGCATGGGGGAAAAAAAACTTTGCAGAGGTGAGTCGGTTGCATTTCATTTATACTAGTCCAAAGACTGACATTTTGCATAATGCCTCTGCTGTTTCCTTCAGGAACAAAAGGCAAGTTTACAAATCTATACCCCTCTCTCTCCTTCTCAAGCAAACATTCAGCGCCCCCACCCTTCCCCCCCAAAAAAAAGTTTGTAGGTCGAACTGAATTAAAAAAAAATTCTGAAGAGGCCTGATTGAACATTAAAAAATGTTTCAGTGACCGAAAGTTTTGTTTAACTAGTATATTGGATTCCCTGAGTGCTCATAAGGCAGGGAAGATGGGATGGATGGAGTTTTACAGCCTATCAGCCTTTGTAAGGACATTAATCATAAAAATAACTTGAATAGTTTAGGTGCACATACATTCACGGTGTCCTTATCTGTTTGTCTCTTATGAATGCATGGGGAAGTGGGGCGGGTCTACTCGGGTCCTTTGTCTCTTATGAATGCATGGGGAAGTGGGGCGGGTCTACTCGGGTCCTTTGTCTCTTATGAATGCATGGGGAAGTGGGGCGGGTCTACTCGGGTCCTTTGTCTCTTATGAATGCATGGGGAAGTGGGGCGGGTCTACTCGGGTCCTTTGTCTCTTATGAATGCATGGGGAAGTGGGGCGGGTCTACTCGGGTCCTTTGTCTCTTATGAATGCATGGGGCAATGGGGCGGGTCTACTCGGGTCCTTTGTCTCTTATGAATGCATGGGGAAGTGGGGCGGGTCTACTCGGGTCCTTTGTCTCTTATGAATGCATGGGGAAGTGGGGCGGGTCTACTCGGGTCCTTTGTCTCTTATGAATGCATGGGGAAGTGGGGCGGGTCTACTCGGGTCCTTTGTCTCTTATGAATGCATGGGGAAGTGGGGCGGGTCTACTCGGGTCCTTTGTCTCTTATGAATGCATGGGGAAGTGGGGCGGGTCTACTCGGGTCCTTTGTCTCTTATGAATGCATGGGGAAGTGGGGCGGGTCTACTCGGGTCCTTTGTCTCTTATGAATGCATGGGGCAATGGGGCGGGTCTACTCGGGTCCTTTGTCTCTTATGAATGCATGGGGAAGTGGGGCGGGTCTACTCGGGTCCTTTGTCTCTTATGAATGCATGGGGAAGTGGGGCGGGTCTACTCGGGTCCTTTGTCTCTTATGAATGCATGGGGAAGTGGGGCGGGTCTACTCGGGTCCTTTGTCTCTTATGAATGCATGGGGAAGTGGGGCGGGTCTACTCGGGTCCTTTGTCTCTTATGAATGCATGGGGCAATGGGGCGGGTCTACTCGGGTCCTTTGTCTCTTATGAATGCATGGGGAAGTGGGGCGGGTCTACTCGGGTCCTTTGTCTCTTATGAATGCATGGGGAAGTGGGGCGGGTCTACTCGGGTCCTTTGTCTCTTATGAATGCATGGGGAAGTGGGGCGGGTCTACTCGGGTCCTTTGTCTCTTATGAATGCATGGGGCAATGGGGCGGGTCTACTCGGGTCCTTTGTCTCTTATGAATGCATGGGGAAGTGGGGCGGGTCTACTCGGGTCCCCCAACCCACAGGGGGTGCGGGAAAGATGGGACAGCATGCAGTTCATTGTTTACAGTAAAATTCTATCTTTCTTTGTGGGGGGGATGGGGTGGAGAGAAAGGAAACAAAAAAGTTTGGCATCAGTTTCTTCATGCTCATCTTTCATGAGATGAACTATTACTGGCATTGCAAGGACGCACAGCATGGGTGACAGAACCATGTACAGGCACACATACGTGCAAGGCTGACAGACTTCAATGTACAGGCACACATACGTGCAAGGCTGACAGACTTCAATGTACAGGCACACATACATGCAAGGCTGACAGACTCACTTGAGGTAGGACTCGATGTACAGGCACACATACATGCAAGGCTGACAGACTCACTTGAGGTAGGACTCGATGAAGAGCGCCAGGTTCTGGGGATTGATGGACTTGGCGTACTCCCGGTACACGGCAATCAAGTCATGGTTGTCCCACATGGTTTTCTGCAAGAATATTCTCACTTGAATACGGTCTTTGAGCCTCTCTTGCAGTGACGGCATGGTTGCTATAGTGTGTGCTTCCTTGAGCGATGTGATTGAGTTAATTAATGTTGAACTTCTTGTACATTTCTGTTTTTGTATGTATGTATTATGTGTTTGCCACCGACAAAACGAATTTCCTTGTAACAATGAGGACAATAAAGTATCTTGTATCTATTGTCTAATCATTGCCCCTTAGAAAATCAAATCAAAATATGAAATGGCTGCTTCTTCAGAATGTGGCACTGAGTAATTCCATGCCGAGATGGAGTGTCCTGCCATGTCTAAATGGTTTGTACTTTGTACTTGTAAATTACATACTTGTATACTATTCATAGATCAGTGTCTCTCAAATAGGTCTGTACAAAGTTTAACTTCCAAATTTGTTTCACTCCAGTTGTCTCCCCCAGAGACTCTCATGGGGGGGAAAGCCGTTCAGGTGCACTTCTCTTTTCACGCGCTCACATGGCCAAACCAGTGCCACAGCAGGTAGTCGGTGGTGAAGTTTGTCATCTGGCCGCTGAACAGGTACCACGAGTTCATCTGAAAAATACAGCATTCCTCTATCACACTCTCCCACGTCCTGTGCATCTTACATCATGCAAGCATTGCATGTCTTCAAAAGCTTGGAAAAACAAACGGTAGGGTACTAAAAAGGTTAAAAAAAAATTTACACTCATCAAAAGTGAAAATACATGAGTTAAGGTTCAGCTTTAAGATTTGCATCTCCACAGAATCTTCACCTTTTTCTCTCTTTCTTTTCTTTTACATTCCAAAGTGTATAAAAACATTTCTGTCATTAAATTTTTTCAAGATTCATTTTCACACAAAATAACCCTAAGGAAAGACAGAAAAAATTAGGATGATAATGCTACCCATTAATTAACCAACTCTGTTAAATGAGCAACAGGTCCAGACATGCATGCATTCACTGTGTCAAGCACCCATCATCATTTCATGAACATTTTCGATTATTACTGCAGGGCTATAAACTTGCAGGCTGATGTAGAAAGGCCCCCCCCCCCCCCCTTCCTGCGGCCCCACTCACCTTCTGGTAGCCCCACTCGATCCAGCCCGCCTGACCAGCTGTGGGGTTGACCATCACCACGGAATCCACCACATTGCAGTGGCACAGCTGTGGACAGTGACAACCAACTGGGATGAGGACAGGTGTGGCCAGGTATCAACACAGAAAATGGGCGAGTGCACCAATAAGAAACAAACATTTCTATGTGAGTTTCATACTTGCATGCACGAAATATGAGTGAGTGAGTGTGTGTGTGTTTGAGTGCATGTAGGCACTCACGTGGGTGTGCATCTCCACACTTGTAACAGGAAAAGATGCATTATACAGATGGTTGTTGAAACATGCTTGTGCATAATTAATACAAGAAAGCAGAAATAGATTTGTCGTGTAGGCTATGAAAAATAATTCATGCACTCTGCCAATGAAATGAATTTGAACATGAATAATATAACATTGGCACACATTGAAAAACATCATTGTTTCCAGTCCATGGAATCATTGAAACTCAACAAGGCAGACTGCAGTTTTGGAATGCATTAAACTTACATCAAAATCTAAAGATTTAACAAAGGATCAGGTGTTTCGGGGAGAGGTGCCCTAAATGAAGGGAGTACAAAGGCCTAGACCAGACATGTACTACTTCTGGTTACTGCAACATGGAAAAACAAGGGTGGCTAGGTCGGCCTAGTTGTTTTTTTACAGAAGAGGCCAGATTGAACATAAATAGTAAGTAAATGGTGGATTTCCTTGTTTTTGTAGGGCAGAGAAGACGAGACGGCATGCAGTTCATTTTTTACCATCATCACCCCCCACCCCCCAAAAAAAGAAGGAAAAGTTGCTTTAACCACAACGTCTTTTCATGATCAGCTTCTGCGGGCTGGCTATGAAAGGCCACTGACTACAGAAGCTGGCTATGAAAGGCCACCGACTACAGAAGCTGGCTATGAAAGGCCATTCACTACAGAAGCTGGCTATGAAAGGCCACTGACTACAGAAGCTGGCTATGAAAGGCCACCGGCTACAGAAGCTGGCTATGAAAGGCCACTGACTACAGAAGCTGGCTATTAAAGGCCATTCACTACAGAAGCTGGCTATGAAAGGCCACTGACTACAGAAGCTGGCTATGAAAGGCCACCGACTACAGAAGCTGGCTATGAAAGGCCACTGACTACAGAAGCTGGCTATGAAAGGCCACTGACAACAGAAGCTGGCTATGAAAGGCCACTGACTACAGAAGCTGGCTATGAAAGGCCACTGGCTACAGAAGCTGGCTATGAAAGGCCACTGACTACAGAAGCTGGCTATGAAAGGCCACTGACTACAGAAGCTGGCTATGAAAGGCCACTGGCTACAGAAGCTGGCTATGAAAGGCCACTGACTACAGAAGCTGGCTATGAAAGGCCACTGACTACAGAAGCTGGCTATGAAAGGCCACTGACTACAGAAGCTGGCTATGAAAGGCCACCGACTACAGAAGCTGGCTATGAAAGGCCACTGACTACAGAAGCTGGCTATGAAAGGCCACTGACTACAGAAGCTGGCTATGAAAGGCCACTGACTGGTCAGAGTAGGAGCAGTTCAGCCTTGATCTCTGTTTTTATTCATTTTTCATGAGGTGTGAGGGGAGACAACCCATGGAGGATGAGGAATGTCATGATAGGGAAAAGACTGTGCTCGCAGCATGAGGGGGAAAAGACAGTACTCACAGCATAGCGAGATAAGATGTTGGCTCCAGCACCAACTCCAAATCCAATGATTCTTTTCAGACTGAAATTGAAAAAGGAAACTGAGGATCACCATGCTCTATACAGACTGGTGTGATTGTTAAAGCATGAATCACAGATAAGTCCTGAAACCCCACAAAACTACATTCCATCAAATATCACTACAAATTACACAGCTATATAAATCCACACATTATTATAATACAAGATCTGGTACACCAACTTGGCATTCTTATTTGGGGAAGGAAGGAAGGATGGAGTATTAGACTTTCAGCCTTTGTAGCCTATCTAAGGCTGTTCATCACAAAAATCAGCACAGCTGGTCAGAGTAAGATCAAATCTAGATTTCCATCATTAGCCTCTTGGGAATTTTGTAGGGAGCTGCAGTGGGTCTATTCTCACTCAAGCAGAATGATTGTAAAGCAATTCCCTTTTAACAGGAAGCCATCTCCACGCATGCAGACACACACACACCCAAACCACTCCAGGCCAACAAGAATCAACAGTTGTGAGTAATGCTTCCAGCACAAAGATCCCACGCGACAACCTACACACAAAGTACAATGAAGGTTCTCATGGCAAATCTTTCAAGGCTTCATTAGAAGACTGTCTTGCCAGGAGAAATGCTGAGTGAATGAAACTGAAATGCTGAGTGAATGAAACTGAAATGCTGAGTGAATGAAACTGAAATGCTGAGTGAATGAAACTGAAATGCTGAGTGAATGAAACTGAAATGCTGAGTGAATGAAACTGAAAGGCTGAGTGAATGAAACTGAAATGCTGAGTGAATGAAACTGAAATGCTGAGTGAATGAAACTGAAAGGCTTATATTTTGTTTGTTTGACTGGGAGATACAAGTACATGTAATTATGGAGTTTGGAGACCAGCAGATCTTCCACTGTGGTTTCAATGCATGGTTGGATCTAAATGATATGACCCTCTCCCAATGACCTTCAGTAGCCTCTTTGGCTGAGCTACAGGAGCAGGCCCCGAAAGCCCAGCAGCCAGGGGGTCCAGCTGATGAGGGGGGCATGGAGCTACTGAAGCAGGCCTCGAAAGCCTAGCAGCCAGGGGTTGCAGCTGATGAGAGGTGCATGTAGCTACAGGAGCAGGCCCCGAAAGCCCAGCAGCCAGGGGGTCCAGCTGATGAGGGGGGCATGGAGCTACTGAAGCAGGCCCCGAAAGCCCAGCAGCTAGGGGGTCCAGCTGATGAGGGGGGCATGGAGCTACAGGAGCAGGCCCTGAAAGCCCAGCAGCCAGGGGTTCCAGCTATGAGGGGTGCATGTAGCTACTGGAGCAGGCCCCGAAAGCCCAGCAACCAGGGGGTCCAGCTGATGAGGGGGCATGGAGCATGATAGCTCCGACTCTATGTAAACCTTCAGAATACAGAGGCTGAGATGAGGGCTGCCAGTGCAGGCCAGGCGGACTTACCCATAGTGCTCCACGACGGAGTGCAGACCTTCCGCCAACTGGTCCATGGTGGGGTAGACGAACCTGCAACACGGAGGTCACGTCTGTGCTCGCCCACGAAATGACAAATGTAACATATCACATCTGGAGGAAAAAGGTGACTTGTCCCTAATATGATGTCCACATGCATGTCCATGCAATAAATGAGGACTGATATGTAACACTTTCCATGGTGAAATGAAAACGCATCCCTTTGTAACATTTCATTTGTGTGACGTGGTGATGATGATGAGATGACGACTAGCCTTAAAACCCCCAAAAAAGTATTTTTCCAGCAAACTTAAACATTTTTGCTTCTCATGTTTCTTCTCTGTTTCCACCAGAATAGTTACTCTTTCTATTATTTGAAAACAAGTCATTTAGAACACATTTACTCCATCAACTGTTATACCAGAGGTACTGCAACTTAAAACTGCTACGATCCCTTCCAATGAGTATAGTAATGGATATACAACGCAACATTAAAGAAGTTACCAAGGGTACATTGCTGTTCAGGAACAAGAAAGAGTACATAAACGTGGAAGACGAAGGTACGTCATAAACAGAACTTGCTCATTGAAAAGTTTGAGAGGGGCTTCCAAATCATCAACCAAACACACCAAAAGCAAAGGAAATAGAAAGCCATGAAAACATCTGTGGCTAGAACAGCATTTGAGGTGACACACAGAGTAATTTGGAGGCGGAGCAGGAGGTGAGAACTGTTGCACATCAACAGGCCCTTAACCCTGCCCTGCCCTTCCACCAAATCCACCTCTCCACCCAGTACAAGTGACATTTATTTCCAATGGAAACATTTCCTGGCCACATCTTTCTCTCCAAAAACAATCCTACTGGGCCACAAAGACTGCTGCTAAAGTCTGTGATTGAAGAACATCAGTTTTAGGTCCAGTGAAATGTCTAGCTGCTCTGCCACGGTCACTGTCCATATATGTCTGTACTTGTATTAGGAAATGCCTGGCTGCTCTGCTACAGTCACTGTCCATGTATGTCTGTACTTGTGTTAGGACATTTCTAGCTGCTCTGCTACAGTCACTGTCCATGTATGTCTGTACTTGTATTAGGACATTTCTAGCTGCTCAGACACAGTCACTGTCCATGTGTGTCTGTACTTGTGTTAGGACATTTCTAGCTGCTCTGCTACAGTCACTGTCCATATATGTCTGTACTTGTATTAGGACATTTCTAGCTGCTCAGACACAGTCACTGTCCATGTATGTCTGTACTTGTATTAGGACATTTCTAGCTGCTCTGCTACAGTCACTGTCCATATATGTCTGTACTTGTATTAGGAAATGCCTGGCTGCTCTGCTACAGTCACTGTCCATGTATGTCTGTACTTGTGTTAGGACATTTCTAGCTGCTCTGCTACAGTCACTGTCCATGTATGTCTGTACTTGTATTAGGACATTTCTAGCTGCTCAGACACAGTCACTGTCCATGTGTGTCTGTACTTGTGTTAGGACATTTCTAGCTGCTCAGACACAGTCACTGTCCATGTGTGTCTGTACTTGTGTTAGGACATTTCTAGCTGCTCTGCTACAGTCACTGTCCATGTATGTCTGTACTTGTATTAGGACATTTCTAGCTGCTCAGACACAGTCACTGTCCATGTATGTCTGTACTTGTATTAGGAAATGTCTAGCTGCTCTGCTACAGTCACTGTCCATGTATGTCTGTACTTGTATTAGGACATTTCTAGCTGCTCTGCTACAGTCACTGTCCATATATGTCTGTACTTGTATTTAGGACATTTCTAGCTGCTCTGCTACAGTCACTGTCCATATATGTCTGTACTTGTGTTAGGACATTTCTAGCTGCTCTGCTACAGTCACTGTCCATGTATGTCTGTACTTGTATTAGGACATTTCTAGCTGCTCTGCTACAGTCACTGTCCATGTATGTCTGTACTTGTATTAGGAAATGCCTGGCTGCTCTGCCACAGTCACTGTCCATGTATGTCTGTACTTGTGTTAGGACATTTCTAGCTGCTCTGCCACGGTCACTGTCCATGTATGTCTGTACTTGTATTTAGGACATTTCTAGCTGCTCTGCTACAGTCACTGTCCATAAATGTCTGTACTTGTATTTAGGACATTTCTAGCTGCTCAGACACAGTCACTGTCCATGTATGTCTGTACTTGTATTAGGACATTTCTAGCTGCTCTGTCACGGTCACTGTCCATGTATGTCTGTACTTGTATTAGGACATTTCTAGCTGCTCTGTCACGGTCACTGTCCATGTATGTCTGTACTTGTATTAGGACATTTCTAGCTGCTCTGCTACAGTCACTGTCCATGTATGTCTGTACTTGTGTTAGGACATTTCTAGCTGCTCTGCCACAGTCACTGTCCATGTATGTCTGTACTTGTATTAGGACATTTCTAGCTGCTCTGCCACAGTCACTGTCCATGTATGTCTGTACTTGTATTAGGACATTTCTAGCTGCTCTGCTACAGTCACTGTCCATGTATGTCTGTACTTGTATTAGGACATTTCTAGCTGCTCTGCCACAGTCACTGTCCATGTATGTCTGTACTTGTATTAGGACATTTCTAGCTGCTCTGCCACGGTCACTGTCCATGTATGTCTGTACTTGTATTAGGACATTTCTAGCTGCTCTGCCACAGTCACTGTCCATGTATGTCTGTACTTGTATTAGGACATTTCTAGCTGCTCTGCCACGGTCACTGTCCATGTATGTCTGTACTTGTATTAGGACATTTCTAGCTGCTCTGCCACAGTCACTGTCCATGTATGTCTGTACTTGTGTTAGAAAATGTCTAGCTGCTCAGACACAGTCACTGTCCATGTATGTCTGTACTTGTATTAGGACATTTCTAGCTGCTCTGCCACAGTCACTGTCCATGTATGTCTGTACTTGTATTAGGACATTTCTAGCTGCTCTGCCACAGTCACTGTCCATGTATGTCTGTACTTGTATTTGGACATTTCTAGAGTACCACGTCCAGAATCCTGCCCAAAGGCACTTCACAGTGTAACTGAGCCAATGAGGTCTTTAGTCATCTCTTGAAGTCTACAAGTAGCATTTGGTGGTTTTTGCGTCTCAAACTGGTTCTTACTCCTGGCATTACAATACTTTATTCAAGCTTCCATGATGGGAGAATTGCTTTGCAGTTCCCTTGTAGAAATGATAAAATACAAAATACATACAGAGGGAGTTTAAAAAATGTGTGATATGTACAGAGGACAAAAAAGTTGATAACATTAAGAGGATGTGTGATTAAGTAATATGGACAGAGAGAAATAACCAAAGGAAGGAGGGGTTACTGAGAACATCATCAGTCACAGTTTTCAATGGAAGACTGCATGTTGCCGACTGCACAGCGCCATTTCCAATGAGTGCATGCAATGAACACATTTGTGTGGAAGATGCCAGTGGTGAGGAGATATCCACATTTTCTTCTGTGCCATGAATATGGAAGGAGAGATGAAATAAGGTAGAGCATGGGCACACAGTGAGCGTGCAGAGCTTGAAAGAGCATAGGCATACATTGAGTGTGCAGAGCTTGAAAGAGCATAGGCATACATTGAGTGTGCAGAGCTTGAAAGAGCATAGGCATACATTGAGTGTGCAGAGCTTGAAAGAGCATAGGCATACATTGAGTGTGCAGAGCTTGAAAGAGCATAGGCATACATTGAGTGTGCAGAGCTTGAAAGAGCATAGGCATACATTGAGTGTGCAGAGCTTGAAAGAGCATAGGCATACATTGAGTGTGCAGAGCTTGAAAGAGCATAGGCATACATTGAGTGTGCAGAGCTTGAAAGAGCATAGGCATACATTGAGTGTGCAGAGCTTGAAAGAGCATAGGCATACATTGAGTGTGCAGAGCTTGAAAGAGCATAGGCATACATTGAGTGTGCAGAGCTTGAAAGAGCATAGGCATACATTGAGTGTGCAGAGCTTGAAAGAGCATAGGCATACATTGAGTGTGCAGAGCTTGAAAGAGCATAGGCATACATTGAGTGTGCAGAGCTTGAAAGAGCATAGGCATACATTGAGTGTGCAGAGCTTGAAAGAGCATAGGCATACATTGAGTGTGCAGAGCTTGAAAGAGCATAGGCATACATTGAGTGTGCAGAGCTTGAAAGAGCATAGGCATACATTGAGTGTGCAGAGCTTGAAAGAGCATAGGCATACATTGAGTGTGCAGAGCTTGAAAGAGCATAGGCATACATTGAGTGTGCAGAGCTTGAAAGAGCATAGGCATACATTGAGTGTGCAGAGCTTGAAAGAGCATAGGCATACATTGAGTGTGCAGAGCTTGAAAGAGCATAGGCATACATTGAGTGTGCAGAGCTTGAAAGAGCATAGGCATACATTGAGTGTGCAGAGCTTGAAAGAGCATAGGCATACATTGAGTGTGCAGAGCTTGAAAGAGCATAGGCATACATTGAGTGTGCAGAGCTTGAAAGAGCATAGGCATACATTGAGTGTGCAGAGCTTGAAAGAGCATAGGCATACATTGAGTGTGCAGAGCTTGAAAGAGCATAG
Source organism: Theodoxus fluviatilis (assembly GCA_034096865.1). Lineage (NCBI taxonomy): Eukaryota > Metazoa > Mollusca > Gastropoda > Cycloneritida > Neritidae > Theodoxus > Theodoxus fluviatilis. The sequence goes on along the minus strand of JAWQFJ010001787.1, from coordinate 62,057 downwards.
GCATACATTGAGTGTGCAGAGCTTGAAAGAGCATAGGCATACATTGAGTGTGCAGAGCTTGAAAGAGCATAGGCATACATTGAGTGTGCAGAGCTTGAAAGAGCATAGGCATACATTGAGTGTGCAGAGCTTGAAAGAGCATAGGCATACATTGAGTGTGCAGAGCTTGAAAGAGCATAGGCATACATTGAGTGTGCAGAGCTTGAAAGAGCATAGGCATACATTGAGTGTGCAGAGCTTGAAAGAGCATAGGCATACATTGAGTGTGCAGAGCTTGAAAGAGCATAGGCATACATTGAGTGTGCAGAGCTTGAAAGAGCATAGGCATACATTGAGTGTGCAGAGCTTGAAAGAGCATAGGCATACATTGAGTGTGCAGAGCTTGAAAGAGCATAGGCATACATTGAGTGTGCAGAGCTTGAAAGAGCATAGGCATACATTGAGTGTGCAGAGCTTGAAAGAGCATAGGCATACATTGAGTGTGCAGAGCTTGAAAGAGCATAGGCATACATTGAGTGTGCAGAGCTTGAAAGAGCATAGGCATACATTGAGTGTGCAGAGCTTGAAAGAGCATAGGCATACATTGAGTGTGCAGAGCTTGAAAGAGCATAGGCATACATTGAGTGTGCAGAGCTTGAAAGAGCATAGGCATACATTGAGTGTGCAGAGCTTGAAAGAGCATAGGCATACATTGAGTGTGCAGAGCTTGAAAGAGCATAGGCATACATTGAGTGTGCAGAGCTTGAAAGAGCATAGGCATACATTGAGTGTGCAGAGCTTGAAAGAGCATAGGCATACATTGAGTGTGCAGAGCTTGAAAGAGCATAGGCATACATTGACTGAGTCATTGAGTGTGCAGAGCTTGAAAGAGCATAGGCATACATTGGTGACCCTCCACGACTAAATGAGACGCCTGGGCACTCACATAGTTTTGCGTAATAGCCAAGTAAAGTATGATGGGGTCAAAATGGTCGTTTTTTAGCTTTTGACTGTTTTAGAATCTAGAGACTATACTTTATTGTGTGTGAAAGTCTTTTGGATGAAATCGACCTCTAGACACACGGATATGTTCACTTTGTTTGCTTGGTGTTCAATTTCCCGCATCGAACGATCGTAAGACCACGCATCGAATTTCAACTCAAGATTTGATACTATTTATAGACCAGTCGGCTATATTGGTCACATGACTACAGCAAAGTCATAACTCATTCTGTTTTTGTTTACTGTAAGTTAGTATCTGTCAAAAATGTAATTATTGACTTGTCAGAAATGAAAAAAATTTTTTTTTACTAAAAAGTCATTAGCTGTCCATTATTATGCTATACGTCATCCCATTAAAAACACCAAATAAGTAAAAGTAAGTCAAGATAATGCATTCAAATTTTATAACACCCTTGCCCATATATAACCTAATCACTGTGCCAAATTTCATAAGTCTGAGATTACGGTTGCTAAGGAAACTGATCAAATTTCCTTAAAAAACTTTCAAATGCGTTTTTCTCAAACGTGAGCTTATTAGGCAAACTATCTTTAAAATGATGTAACTTCGCGAAAAATAGTCAGATCTCGATCATTTTTGCACCGTTGGAAAGCTTGTTCCCTTGATTTCATAAAAATATGCATATCTCAAAATCTTCCAAGCGCCACGAGAGACTCATTTTGTGATGGAGGGTCACATTGAGTGTGCAGAGCAGGTTTGCACTAAAGTGGGAAGCTGCCTTTTTGAGGTACACTTTGTTACAGAAAAATCCCCACTGCACTGATGCTGCTATTTAAAAAAAAGCATGGCCTACTGATTGATCTATAAACCCTATGTCCCTGTAATTCTTGAGTCAGATACACAGGTACACACACATTGTTTCACTTAGTCCAGCAATCTGCCTTGCTATTTTAGACTGTCTGCCCCCCACCCCCATCAAGATGGACTCTCCACAACAGAACTTGTCAGCCTTCATTTTCTTCCTCTTAGCCTCTCCTTCTGTTGCTCCAGTTCAGGTCAGTTGGAAGACAGATCAGTTGGAAGACAGATCAGTTGGAAGACAGATCAGTTGGAAGACAGGTCAGTTGGAAGACAGGTCAGTTGGAAGACAGATCAGTTGGAAGACAGGTCAGTTGGAAGACAGGTCAGTTGGAAGACAGATCAGGAGAACGTCACATTCATGCTTTAACGACTGTACTTAGAGCTTGCCCTGGCCTGTCATGCCCCAGTGACTGGGAAGAAACAGAGCTGTGTAGAGCAAGCAAGCCTGCCTCCCTCCTAGCTAGAGATGTCAGCTTGTTGCTTGACCTAGACTGCTTGACTGACGTTCTGCCCTCCCCACCCTCTCCCCCTCCCTCTCTTGTTTCATCCCCCAATCTTTTACTCCTCTCTGGCCTGTGCTGAAAAAAAACAGCTGTGCAGTTTGCTTCTTCACAGCACCTGTCTGTACCTAGGGTAACGCAGTCAGACCCAGCCTACACCTGTCTTCCTCACTAGAGTCGTTATCAACACCCTGATGCTGGTGAAATACAAGAGAATAGGACACAATAACATCTCTTCTGTTTTTTGCCCCCCCCCCCCCCCCCCCCCCCCATCTCCCTGTCTACATTCTCATCCCACCACCCCCTCTCTACCAGCTCTACTGCCTCTTACATCCACCACAAACATCCCACAACCCCCTCCCCGTCCACCACAAACATCCCACAACCTCATGCCACTCCCTCTAGTCCACTAATGTGGACCTGCTGTTTCTTATTTCTTACAAACTTACAGTATTACTTACATTTCTTACTTATAGAGAGGCCTGATGAAGAGTTTCTAGTAAAACAAATCTACCCCTCTTAATCATCTTGTATCCCACTGCCTTCATTTTAACTTAACTTGCATTCACTAAGATAAGACAAAAATATTACCTTGCAACTGGTCTTAACATCAAATGCCACAGCTGATGGCCACTTATCACGGTTTGAATGTCATTCTATCAAAGCAAAAGCCGACTTGAAGTGAGTATCGTTTTGTGCAAAATCAATTTTCTATAAACTGAAGAACAATGCAGTTGTACTGAAGGCCTGACTGGCAATCACCAAAGGGAGTGGTTAGAATGGAAACACGGCAGTTGCTCACTGATCTACGCACAGGATGACAAGTATCACCCACGAACTAGGTCTGGTGGAAAACAGTTTAGTGAGTTGGCAAAAGCACTACAGGGTCAACACTACACTAAACTGTCCACACTGCAAAGTGGAAGTCAGCCTGTCCTTGGAGTGAGGGACAGCTACCAAGCTTCAGGAGTGGATAGAGTGACAGAGTTGACAATCGGATACACACACTTGTCTTTCTCTCTCTCTCTCTCTCTCTCTCTCTGTCTGTCTGTCTGTCTGTCTGTCTGTCTGTCTGTCTGTCTGTCTGTCAGTCTGTCTGTCTGTCTGTCTGTCTGTCTGTCTGTTTGTCTCTCTCTCTCTCTCTCAAAACATTCCTGCCATACTGCATTATCCCACCTGATTGACACCTGGCTGCACGCCATTAACACATCGAAAGTGATAGGATCTGTCTTCCTAGATTTCAGAAAAGCCTTTGACATGGTACATCACGACATACTATTGGATAAACTGGCTCTTTATTTTCATGGTCACACGACTGTGAAGTTTTTTCAGTCATTACTGGATAATCGACAACAATGTGTCCAATTCGATGGGCACGTTTCCAAGTATGGTATTGTAAAAGCCGGTGTCCCACAGGGATCTGTACTAGGCCCCCTTTTATTCTGCTTATTCATAAATGACCTACCCTTGCATATCACAGATAGAAAGGTCTCATGTAACATGTTTGCAGATGATACAACGCTGTCTACCGCGGACAGCTCAATCGAAACTGTGGCAGATAAACTCCAAAAGAGTCTTGATGAAATATGTTGCTGGTGTCTTTCAAATCATATGGTCCTCAACCCGTCCAAAACCAAGTATATGGTGATAACCACAAGGCAAAAACATCAACTACATCCTTTGTCACTCCCACTCTCACTTGATGCAGAGCCGATAGAAAAGGTGAAAGAACACAAAGTGCTTGGGGTGATGATTGACGAACAGTTAGACTGGAATTCACACATAAATCTAATGTGCAAAAATATTTCAAGCAATCTCTTTCTACTGTCAAAGCTGAGGCACTTTGTAGACACGGAAACCTGCAAAATCTTTTCAGTGCCCACATCATATCACACATTAATTACGCATCAACATTGTGGGATAACTGTAGTGAAGCTAATTTGAAGAGAGTTAATTCACTTTACAGAAGAGCTTCTAAGCTTATGGTCCCAAATAAATCTCTCAGCACTGAAAAGAAAATGGAAATGCTTGACATTTTGCCTCTCCATAAGCATCTGCAGCTCAATAAGTGTGTGCTTGTGAAAAAGGTAAAAGATGGCCGAACACCAGAATATCTAACCAAACTATTTGAGCAGTCATCATTCAGAGGACGTGACAAATTTCTCCTGCCTCAGCCTCGCATCGATTTGTTCAAATCGAGCCTATCTTACTCTGGGGCTGCTCTGTGGAATACACTGCCTGATGACATAAAATGTATCAAATCTTTGCCTATGTTCAAAGACAAAATTCGCATTATTCTCAGGCATCATCCTATGACATAGTTTTCCACGCTTTCATCTGGCGTCTAGACAGTGGAACGGCTAAGTGTGTATTTGTGTATATTGTCCATTCCTCACATATATGCTTACTTCAGGCCACCCCTGCTGAACTATCGAGGGGTTCCGGCTGATTGGGGGTGGGGGAGTAGGGGAGGGAGTGTACACCAAGAGGCTATGGCCTACATGTATGTTATTTGTTTTTAACATTTGGATGTTTAGAAAATTGTTTTTTATGTATATGTCATTGTAGTTGATTCAAGTTCCATATTTAAATTTTGCTTCTCTGGTACACTATCTACCCATTTTTAGTATGTTTAAGAAATTGTACATGTATAATTCTTGCGATAATTATACTGACTCTCTCTCTCTCTCTCTCTCTCTCTCTCTCTCCTCTCTCTCTCTCTCTCTCTCTCTCTCTCTCTCTCTCTCTCTCTCTCTAATAATAATAATAATAATGGGTATTTATATAGCGCTTATTCTCAAGTGAGCTCTAAGCGCTTTACAATCTCGTTCACACATCACAAGCAGACAATCAGATACAAGCAATTCAGGTAGGCAATGACCACTAGCAGCAAATCACGTACAATCAGAGCAAGCATACAAACACATAACATTAACAAGCGAGCAGGCAGAATAATCAAACACTGTTGAAGCAAGCAACAACAAAAGAAAAATAAACAAACAAGCAGGCTAAATAATCCAACACAATCAAGCAGGCATACCAACACAATAAATAAACAAGCAAGCAGACAACCAATCGACAATCTAAACAAGAATGAAATAAGCAAATAAAGAGAACAAACAAGCAAGCAAACACAAACGAGATAAGTGAATCAAAACAAAATATTTACAAAATACAATTACGAGAATATGTAAGGGGAGCTGTGAAGTTGAGCGGGTGGGGTCAGTGGGAGGGAGGGGGAGGGGGGGGGCTACCCACCAACCCTCTTGCTCTCTTCCCTTCCTCCCCCTTTCCCCAGCTCCTCCCCCCCCCCCCCCTCTCTCTCTCTCTCTCTCTCTCTCTCTCTCTCTCCCTCCTCTCTCTCTCTCTCTCTCTCTCACCACATTTGAATATTTTGCCTCAAGGGCTGAATGTAAGAAAGGCACTACTGCCTAATTCACTACCCTTGTAAAATAAAGTTCGTTCGTTCGTTCTCTCTCTCTCTCTCTCTCTCTCAATATTTTGTTCAAACATTTTTTCATGGTCAATAAACATACACACCAAAAACCCCATATGGTTCATATGGTATATCATCAATACAATTCACTGCATTTTGAGAGAAAAAAGTCCTCAGAAAAATATGAAATTGGCCATGAAAGAAAACCATGAAAAAATTATTAACTCTTAAATTTACCACAATAATATTCACAAAGGGAAAATGAGAAGACAGGAACAATTAGACTAAGGAAGAAAGAAAAAACTAATGGAATGAATAAAAGTAAACAAGATGAGTAAACTTGAAAAACTGAAAAAAGGGTCATTATCAGTCTTGTTCAATATAATAACGATGATAATAATAATATTGATAATAATAATAATATAATAATAATAATAAAGGAAGAGAGAACTTCAGCTAACACCAACGAAAAAACGTTATTCACAATATACACACTTTGTACACACAGTTCTATGTACTGCGTACAGACACTGTGAGGAAAGCGACTCACCACTACACCCAGGTCAGCAGTTAGACACAAACTAGAATTGTCAAACTTTGTTAATTACTGTGCTCTTGCTCTCACCTCTTCCCATTCCTGTTGATGGAGACAAAAATTGCACATCTTCATGCAACTGAAAAACATCAATTTCAAACACACACAGCGCCCTCATGCCACAACAATAACAACAATAATAACAACAAAATCAAGCATAAGAGTCTCGTTACAATCATGCCTGAAGTACATCAACTACAAGACAAACAAAAAGCACAATTCTACCAAATGTGCAAAAGATACTAACAAATTACATGCCTATGACGATGGACCACAAGAAATGACATCACAAAGAAAGCAACTGCATGTTTTCTACAACAGCATGACCCCAAACATTTGCTCATACCAGGCAATATCTAGCAAAACACTGATTCCACGAAGAAAACTTGCAACTACAGTGGGATATGATGAGACCCAGAAGTGATGAAAAGCAGAGGGAAAATATCAACGGAACTGAGCCAAGTGATGTCAACAAAAGCACAGAAATACAAACTGGAAGAGACACTGCTTCAATTATCTGGGAGATGAAGAATATAACAACTGTTAGAGATATATGCTGATCATGCTACTCAACTGACCATAGAACAATTAAGCTGCAGAAAAATGTGAGCCACGACCTGAACACTTCACCTGTTCACAACAACAAGTGGCAGGGTGACAGAGAGCCCACAGGTATGAGAAAGTGAACAGGGGCAGAGGGTGGAGAGACAGGTGTCAAACCGAAGGCTTCAGATAGACCCATGCTTGTCTGACTTTTGATCTTTTTGAATGTCTTGTTCTTGTGCTGTCATTAGTCTTTTATCAAAATATCTATCACCGATTGAAAGTGGCAAAATTTGTCATGGTGAGGATAAAATATGGCTTTTCATTGGACAGAGAGCACAGCAGGGGAAGGAATGTGCTTTTGTGAAACTGTACATGACTAAGTAACTGTACATGTCTAAGTAACTGTACATGTCTAAGTAACTGTACATGTCTAAGTAACTGTACATGTCTAAGTAACTGTACATGTCTAAGTAACTGTACATGTCTAAGTAACTGTACATGTCTAAGTAACTGTACATGTCTAAGTAACTGTACATGTCTAAGTAACTGTACATGTCTAAGTAACTGTACATGTCTAAGTAACTGTACATGTCTAAGTAACTGTACATGTCTAAGTAACTGTACATGTCTAAGTAACTGCTTTGTTCCACATGCACTGGATTACATTAGCTTTGCAGCTTAAACTTTTTTTCTTGTATTAATTTTTGCAGAAACTGCAAATCTTGTTTTCATGAGGGATTTTCTTTAGTTAAACTGTATGAGTGTAATCGCTTTGTGCCACATGCAATGAATTGCCTTTGGTTTGCTGTTTAAACTCTCTTTTTTTTCTTCAACTGATTTTGGCAGAAACTGCAAATCTTGTTTTCATGCGGACGGACTGAGCATATCCATGATTCGTACACGTGACACAAATGGATTAATCTGAAGAACTGAAATGGCGTTTCACATTACATTCAGTTGTGCAACCCTGACGCACTGATCTGGAAAATTCCACAGGAGTGCATTCCCATGCACGCACTAAATTTCTGCAACTTGATGCTTAGATTTCAAAACTAAAATACAACTTATTGGTGACCTGTGGGGGTGCTTTGTGCGTCACTGCTGGAGGTCCCAACACCCTCTATGAAATGAGTTGCACCAGACACTCTACAGTGACAACCATGAGCGTCACTGGCAAGACAAGATCAGTTTTCACAAGGTGAACACCTGCACAGGCTACGTGTGTGAGATTTGGGACAAGGGACACCAGTTAGTCGAGGACACCAGAAAAGAAGTAAACTTGAAAAAAGTATCACAGGAATGCTTGCATGGTTCGTGGCAACATTTCTACAGACCTGACAGCCTGGCCCTGCAGCAGATCCTAAACTTCCCTGACCAGTTCAACCTGATGTCAGGACAAGAAGGGGGCCACTTCAGGCAACCTCCATGCTTCACTTAGTCTTGTTTTCAGTATACTCACCACACAAAAACTGTTACCACCTCATACAGGATTAGCACCCTAATGTCAATCCCTTCACTGCCATGGAAAGTTTCCAAATGACATCCAACACCTAAATCCAGTCAAGACTTTTGACTTGAAAGTCTAGAAATAGATGTTCTATTGTCAGCTGCTTTGCCAAACATGATTCTTCTCAATCACTCCTGTGTGTGAGAGTTAAGTGGGGGTCATTTTCTCTCAGTATTGAAGCCCATATAAGCCGGAATCAGTAAAAGAGAAACATATTCAAGTCCTACAGGAGACTTGCACAGCCGCATAGCAACCAAGCCCATCATCATCAGTCAAAATCAGGTGCAAAAACATTTTTCTTTTACTTCTCATCTGGCCTTTCCCCAACCTCTGGATGACTTTTTCCACTTACATTTGTGAAGTGACCTATCAGGAGACGCCAGCATATGAAAAAATGACACACCCTTGGAACTTTCCAATGCTAATTACTTGCAGTTCGTGACCATGAGACATCACAAGCCACGCCCCCAAGACAATGAAGTGACAAAAAGGTCTTAGGGCTGGTGGCTTTTCCGACACAAGTCCCAGCAATAAATCTTCTCAGAGCTCCAGCTGCCAAGAAACCAGGTGGAGTATGTGTGTGTGTGTGTATGTGTGTGTGTGTGTGTGTGTGTGTGTGTGTGTGTGAGGGAGGGAGAGGGAAGGAGGGAGAGAGTGAGTGGGAGGGAGAGAGTGAGTGGAAGGGAGGGAGAGAGGGAGGGAGAGTGGGAGGGAGGGAGAGGGAGGGAGGGAATGAGGGAGGAAGTGAGTGGGAGGGAGAGAGAGAGTGGGAGGGAGGAAGAGAGTGGGATGGAGGGAGGGAGGAAGTGGGAGGGAGGGAGAGAGTGGGAGGGAGGAAGAGAGTGGGAGGGAGGGTGTGTGGGAGGGAGAGTGGGAGGGAGTGTGAGAGGGAATGAGAGAGGGGGTGTGAGAGGGAGAGTGGGAGGGAGTGTGAGAGAGAGGGAGTGTGGGAGGGAGGGAGTGTGAGAGAGAGAGGGGGGGAGAGAGGGAGGGAGAGAGTGGGAGGGAGGGAGAGAGTGGGAGGGAGGAAGAGAGTGGAGGGAGGGAGGGCGTGTGGGAGGGAGTGTGGGAGAGAGTGTGAGAGGGAGGGAGGGAGTGGGGGAGAGGGAGGGGGGAGAGGGAGGGTGGGAGTGGAGGAGAGGGAAGGAAGGAGGGATGGGGGGAGGGAGTGGGAGGGAGTGGGAGGGAGGAAGAGAGTGGGAGGGAGGAAGAGGGAGGAAGAGAGTGTGAGGGAGAGAGGGAGGAAGAGAGTGGGAGGAAGAGAGTGGGAGGGAGAGAGGGAGGAAGAGAGTGTGAGGGAGGGAGAGTGGGAGGGAGAGAGTGTGAGGGAGGGAGAGGCAGTGTGAAGGAGGGAGAGAGGGAGGGAGGGAGTGAGTGTGGGAGGGAGAGAGAGTGGGAGGGAGGGAGAGAGTGGGAGGAAGGGAGAGAGAGTGGGAGGGAGGGAGGGAGTGTGGGAGGTAGGGAGTGTGGGAGGGAGTGTGGGAGGGAGGGAGTGGGGGAGTGTGAGAGGGAGGAAGGGAGTGTGGGAGGGAGGGAGTGTGGGAGGGAGGAAGTGTGGGAGGGAGGGAGTGTGGGAGGGGGGAGAGGGAGTGGGGGAAAGGGAGGGAGGGAGTGGGGGAGAGGGATGGAGGGGGGGAGAGGGAGTGGGAGGGAGGGAGAGAGGGAGGGAGGGAGTGAATGAAGGAGAGAGCAAGTTAAAAAAGAAATACAAAGGTAAAAACTGGAACATTCTGGTTCAAGCTTCCCAGGTGCAGATAGTAAACATAAGGAGGACAACAGCTAAGGGACGGACTGGCTGACAGATTGAGTGACTGACTGACAGCGACTGATCCAGTGAGTAACTGACCGACTGATTGACTGACAGGAAGACTGACAGACAAGCTGAGTGACTGAGTGGCTGACTTGTTCAGTTGCACCCACACACCTACCTGCTCCCGAGAGACTCGGGGTTACCCAGTGCATCACTTCTGCAGGGGCGCGCAGCAAGAAATGACAATGAACACAGGGAGCAATGTAGTAGCTATCACACATCTGGGCGTGAAATGATCTCAGCCATCTCTCAAAACCAAACAAGTCATACTGGCACGATATAATAATTGAAAACACTGTAAAAGGTGCATTATTGGACACAATTTCATCTTCATTTTCTTTCATGTGGAAAACAACACTTTAAAAATAAAGATGAAAACTACTTTTCTCATAATCTGTTTCAATTTCTCAATTTTCAAAGTAAATGAGGCCTTTCAGTACCCATCAGACCAATAATGCACCTTGTAAGTTTTTAAGTTGGTAATCTGAGCAACTGTAAGATACCACACAATTCTACTGTAGCACCGCAAGAAATGAGATGCAATGATTAGTATAATTTTGCATGCGTAAAGCTAGGAAAACATGTTGTAAACTTTTTCTAAACACAGCAAGATGATCACAAACTTTACCACCAATGAATACGACACAAAATTAGTACAATTAAGGATTCAGATGACATATGTAAGTTGCTTGAAGCTTACATTTAAAAAGATACTGAACTACAACAAAAGTGTCGGAATGTTAGTCATGCGAAACAGTTAGTACATGGCCCCTTTTTTCAAGACTTCATCACAAACTTTCTGCACTGATAATCATCATGCAATGCTCACATCATCACACCAAAGCGTCTACGTGATGATCCAAGGCATAATTTGGCATTACTACACTTCCAAGTAGTCACATGAATGTTACTGCTACTGGCGGCCATCACACTTCCACAACGTCCACGAATCACACTGTTCAGAGTACTCATGCCAAGTCCTACAGGAAAATCATCTGACCATTTTCCTCTTCATGCTCGAGGAGCTGGAGGCACAATGACTGCACACTTCGCCATCTTGATTTCTGCATTTTACATTATAAATGCATTCTTTTATGTGTTCATGCACGCACACACACACACTCTCTCTCTCACACACAGACACAGACACACACGCATGCACGTTCACACATAGAGGACAGTATAGGAGTACAAAAGGGAACCTACGATTCCTTCAGCTGCAGGGCGCCCTCCTCCTGGCCGGGGGCGTTGACGTGGTACACACAGAAGTGGCGCAGCAGAGGCTGCATATCGGTGAAGCTGAAGAAACCCTGGAAGCAGGTCACGTCTGCAACACAACAGCGACAACAAAAATGTTTATCATCTCCTTCTCTCGTGTCTGCAATGCTGCAACACAACAGCGACAACAAAAATGTTTATCATCTCCTTCTCTCGTGTCTGCAATGCTGCAACAACAACAACAACAACAACCTTCTCCTCTCATGTGTGCAACACAACAATAACGGCCAAAAAAATTCATTATCCCCTACTTTTATGTCTGCAACACAACAACATTTTATTATTTCCTTCTTTCACATGTGTAATGCAACAACAACAAATTTTAATCATCACCTACTTTTACATCTGCAACACAACTACAACAACAACAAATGTTCAGTATCTCCTACTTTCACATCTGCAACACACAAAATTTGTATTCTAATATTTTCACGTCTGCATGTTTGCAATTGCTATGCGCAATACCATCAGCACCTGCATACATGACATGGTTATTTCCTGGCATTACTTCCACAGAGAGGTACCAGGACCTGGCACTAACCCTAAACCAGCTCTACCCCTGACCCTACCCTGACATCTAACCCCAAACCCTAACCCCACCAAATGAGTGGCACCCATCTGTGTACCTGTAAAGCTGAGTTTGTCCCTTGGTCAGTTTCCAGGAGGATACAGATCTATGCGTCTGACTCCTTGTGGGTTTGAAATCCCCCGCATTGCATGGAAGTTTAACTAAGGCCAAATATATATATATATATATATATATATATATATATTAGTATCAAAGGAATGAGCAAACAAACATATATATATATATATAGAGAGAGAGAGAGAGAGAGAGAGAGAGAGAGAGAGAGAGAGAGAGAGAGAGAGAGAGAGAGAGAGAGAGAGAGAGAGAGAGAGAGAGAGAGAGAGAGAGAGAGAGTTGTGTTTAATGAAACATGTAAAAAAAAAATTTTACAGGATGGTAGGATCTTTTTTCTCTTATTTTTCATCTTTATTTTCATTTTTTTTTTCTTTCTTTTTTCATCTATTTTTTCCATCTTTTTAGAAGAGGCCAGATAGAACATACACCAAGCTTTCTTTCATTGAAAAAGCTGGATTTTTTAAATACTTAAATAGTAGATTCCCTGGGAAGATGAAACAGCATGATATTCCTTTCTACCTTCAATTTCTTTTTTTCTTCTCTTTTTAATGATTGGCAGAAGAAAATTGGGTTGGTTGGGTTACTGTGACCACAACTCTTTTTTGTTTTGTCTAATAAAAGTAATGTCTAATTGTATGTGAACTCTTTTCCCCTGAAGATTTGATAGAAACTGCATGTCACAAGGATGGCATTTTTCTACATGGATGATCATCATGAATAATGCAGCTGGACAAAGACAGACTGCTAAATTGCCGCAACCAACACCAGACCAGCGGAGCAGGCGAGTACTGAGGAACTTTTTGCCAGTCACCCCACTGCAACCATTTGTCATCCTCTCTAGGACATTGCAGTCCTAGTTCTTGTACACTGCACTTCTTCCACTTCAAATCCCAGCAAGTGTTGAAGCTGAGGAAAATGCACACACTCACAACAAGAAGCATACATGTGTACATCCACTATACATGTACATGCATGCACTCACACACACACACACACACACACTCACATGCATGCATGCACACATATGCCCACACACTCACATGCGAACACAAGCACACACACACACTTACACACACACACACGTACACACACACGTACACACACACACACACTTACAAACACAGCTACACACTCACAAACACAGCTACACACACACACACACACACACACAGACACACACACACACACACACACACACACACACACACACACACACACACACACTTACAAACACAGCTACACACTCACAAACACAGCTACACACACACACACACACACACACAGACACACACACACACACAGAGTCCTACTTACGGTTCAGGCCAATGTCATGGAAGGTGAGGATGGCGGCTTTAGAGCGGTCGCCCTGGATGGCCACATGCATGTTGCCATAGGGAGTTTCCACGTTGTCCTCCTGCAGAGACAGACACAGGGACGCTGTTGATGGGATGGAGTTTTACAGCCTATCAGCCTTAGTACGGCCATTAATTAAGCACATCATCTCTAGAATAGTTCCAAGTAAGCCAACTCAAGATATGATGTCCCTACTTATTTGCCTCTTCTTATTAATCCCATAGGGAGACACAGTGAGTCTGTTCTTTTAACCCCCAACCCACAGGGGGGAGCAACCCACAGGGGGGAGCCCCCCAACCCACAGGGGGGAGCCCCCCAACCCACAGGGGGGAGCCCCCCAACCCACAGGGGGGAGCCCCCCAACCCACAGGGGGGAGCAACCCAACCCACAGGGGGGAGCCCCCCAACCCACAGGGGGGAGCAACCCACAGGGGGGAGCAACCCAACCCACAGGGGGGAGCCCCCCAACCCACAGGGGGGAGCCCCCCAACCCACAGGGGGGAGCCCCCCAACCCACAGGGGGGAGCAACCCAACCACAGGGGGGAGCCCTCCAACCCACAGAAGGAAGCCCCCAACCCACAGGGGGGAGCCCCCCAACCCACAGGGGGGAGCCCCCCAACCCACAGGGGGGAGCCCCCCAACCCACAGGGGGGAGCCCCCAACCCACAGGGGGGAGCCCCCCAACCCACAGGGGGGAGCCCCCCAACCCACAGGGGGGAGCCCCCCAACCCACAGGGGGGAGCAGCCCACAGGGGGGAGCCCCCCAACCCACAGGGGGGAGCCCCCCAACCCACAGGGGGGAGCAGCCCACAGGGGGGAGCCCCCCAACCCACAGGGGGAGCAGCCCCCACAGGGGGGAGCAACCCACAGGGGGGAGCCCCCCAACCCACAGGGGGAGCCCCCCAACCCACAGGGGGAGCCCCAACCCACAGGGGGAGCCCCAACCCACAGGGGGAGCCCCAACCCACAGGGGGAGCCCCAACCCACAGGGGGAGCCCCAACCCACAGGGGGAGCCCCAACCCACAGGGGGAGCCCCAACCCACAGAAGGGAGCCCCCCAACCCACAGGGGGAGCAGCCCACAGGGGGGAGCCCCCCAACCCACAGGGGGGAGCAACCCAACCCACAGGGGGGAGCCCCCCAACCCACAGAAGGGAGCCCCCCAACCCACAGGGGGGAGCAACCCAACCCACAGGGGGGAGCCCCCCAACCCACAGGGGGGAGCCCCCAACCCACAGGGGGGAGCAGCCCACAGGGGGGAGCCCCCCAACCCACAGGGGGGAGCAGCCCACAGGGGGGAGCCCCCCAACCCACAGGGGGGAGCCCCCCAACCCACAGGGGGGAGCCCCCCAACCCACAGGGGGAGCCCCCCAACCCACAGGGGGGAGCCCCCCAACCCACAGGGGGGAGCCCCCAACCCACAGGGGGGAGCCCCCCAACCCACAGGGGGGAGCCCCCCAACCCACAGGGGGGAGCCCCCCAACCCACAGGGGGGAGCCCCCCAACCCACAGGGGGGAGCACCCCAACCCACAGGGGGGAGCCCCCCAACCCACAGGGGGGAGCAACCCACAGGGGGGAGCAACCCACAGGGGGGAGCCCCCCAACCCACAGGGGGGAGCAGCCCACAGGGGGGAGCCCCCCAACCCACAGGGGGGAGCAGCCCACAGGGGGGAGCCCCCCAACCCACAGGGGGAGCAGCCCACAGGGGGGAGCCCCCCAACCCACAGGGGGGAGCCCCCCAACCCACAGGGGGGAGCAACCCAACCCACAGGGGGGAGCCCCCCAACCCACAGGGGGGAGCCCCCCAACCCACAGGGGGGAGCCCCCCAACCCACAGGGGGGAGCAACCCAACCCACAGGGGGGAGCCCCCCAACCCACAGCAGAGATGAAAATGTTCAGGTTTTTCAGGTCTTATTGGGGGTCAGTTATTCAGACTTTTTAGAGGGTAACGGGTTGTTTTTTTTGCCCTGCAGGAGCCAACCCAGCCATTATGTGGACCAAAATGGGGGTCCGAAGAAAAAATTGGCGTCCCAACCATTTTGTTGCATGACTTCCAAAGCAACCTGAGCTAGATGTTCCCAGTCCACTAATCAGGCTCACAATGCAAGAGCTGTGAAGAGAAAAGCTGTTGACATTAGAGACTTCCTCCCCCCCCCCCCCAAAAAAAAAAGAAAAAAAAGCCAAGTTAGAAGAGAATCCATGGCTTCATGCCAAGTGTTGCAGGCTTTCCACTAAAATTGCCAGTTCCTGTACTTCTCCAGCAAGTCCATTAAAGTTGTCGGTGAAACAAGTAAGTGATAGTCCTGCCTCCTAGTCCTGTGCTTCGCCGCTTCAATATTGCATACCCGAAAAAAAAGTTCAGGCTTTTTTTGGTTACCCACTTTTCATCCCTGCCACAGGGGGGAGCCCCCCAACCCACAGGGGGGAGAACTCTGTTGACAACTGATGCTTCAGGCTCTACACTGTCATACTAACAATAAGCACAACTGAGACACTATTTGCTAAGAGCAGATGATGAGGCTCTCAGCAGAAATGGTGAGCCCAAAAACAGCTTTACTGCGGGGAATCTATGCCATTATCAAGATTTAGGAAAAAATCTCAACATTACTTTTCCTTATCGTCTCTGCTGAGCATGTCAGAAACTGTATGGCCAAAGAAAAAATAGTTGCGGTTACAGGAATAATTGGGTTGGTAGGTCGGCCGTAACCTTTTGTTTAACTTCTTTTTTACAATAGAAGAGGCCAGATTGAACATAAATATTTCTCTTTTGCTGATAAAAAAACTATAATAGAGGATTCCCCCAAGTGCTTGTAAGGCAGGAAAGATGGGACAGGGCAGGAAAGATGGGACAGGGCAGGAAAGATGGGACAGGGCAGGAAAGATGGGACAGGGCAGGAAAGATGGGACAGGGCAGGAAAGATGGGACAGGGCAGGAAGATAGGGCTTGCTTTGACCTATATACCACTTGTAGCTAAGGTCGCCATTCTCAATAACGTGGGAGAAAATTGGGAAAATGTGAAAAATGACTGTTTTTGAGACCACATTTATGGCTCCTGTGACCTTGACCTTGAAGCAAGGTCAAGTCACTATGTATGTTTTTTGAGGCCTTGTCATCATACACCATCATGCCACATTTGGTGTTGATAGACTTAATAGTCTCCGAGAAAAATCCAACGTTTAAGTTTTTTACGGACGGACGCCCGGACGGACGCCCGGACGCCCGGACGGACGGACGACACGGCTCAGTACATAGACTCACTTTTGCTTCGCATGTGAGTCAAAAACCCCAATGTGGTAAATGAAACAGGAAAATACAAAACAGCACAAACAGCTGCAGTTTTGCAACCACTTGAAAGTTTTCAACAAAAAAGGCATGCATGAAAATGTAAAAAAACTTTTCAAACAATTGAAAAGGCATCCAAAAGGCAACATTAAAATGTGTGTCCTGTATTTACAAGGGAGCGTGGCAACACGAGATGAATTTGCTCAAGACCACATATTTCAGGGTCTGGTTTCTTCTGCGGGGAGATTTAAAAAAAAATAAAAAATTAATCTGATGAACAGAATAAGGAGGACTCTGTAACACCACAAAAGAAATGGGTCACTTTATGTAAAGTAGAGTGAAAGTTGACAAAGTTGGCAGCTAACTTCATACAAAAAGTCATGGGATTGTTAGAACTGCAGACAGAAACACTCCGAGTCAGACTGGCACTGCTGGTGAAATCTCAGTCAAGGACACCCCTAGTTCAGCCTCACAGGTTTGCCCTCCATGGGGATCTCCTGGTCCAGACAACTTGACACCAAGATGGTGAAATAGAAACCTTTGGGCATCCACATATGTGAACACACACACACACACATCAAACACACACATCAAACACAAGCATACACACACACACATCAAACACAAGCAAGCAAGCACACAGGCACACACACCAAACATTTTCTATGTATGTACTCCTTCGTTTATTATTGCCACACTACCACCATCTTCACAAATGATTCCTGTTCATTAGTTCAGTCCTATTCTGGTCATGAATATTCCATCTCCTGTCAGACCCACAATGTTGACATCAGTAAGCCCTTAGCCTGACACATGCCAATGATGAGAGCTTATACAGAGTTCATGGCCAGAAATATTCATGCATGTCTTCCTACTCAACTCCTGGTCTGATCTTGGTGTGATCTTGACAGCAGTAAAGAATCAGAAGCGCTATTGAGGCTGTGAGGTCCTGGAGGAGTACACCTGCACAGGAGAAGTCCTAGGGGTACGTTGGTGCCAAATTGAAAAGAAAAAAAGTCACTAAGTAGCAGAGAAAAAAATCCCTCCTTCCCGGTCAACTAAACTAAACTAACTGCTGGACTAGAGTGTCAGCAGGAAGTCCACATGGACAAGTACACTAGGATGAAAATGGAGCTCCTACACAGAGACAGATGTAGAGATGGACAGGTACACACCTGGATGGACGAGGAGCTCCTACACAGAGAGAGACAGATGTAGAGATGGACAGGTACACACCTGGATGGACGAGGAGCTCCTACACAGAGAGAGACAGATGTAGAGATGGACAGGTACACACCTGGATGGACGAGGAGCTCCTACACAGAGAGAGACAGATGTAGAGATGGACAGGTACACACCTGGATGGACGAGGAGCTCCTACACAGAGAGAGACAGATGTAGAGATGGACAGGTACACACCTGGATGATAATGGAGCTGACATCATTGCTGAAAGATCGAGGTTTGCTGTCCGTGGTCTCAATACTGGTCAGCTCTATGTCTGTCAGCTTCTCCATTCTCCGTACTGGCTCCTAAAATAAATAAATAAATAAATAAACTGTTGAATCCTGCTTAGGTATCACTTATACTGTTGACGATTGTGTACATGTATGAAAAGAACTATCACTCAAGCACTTTTGCTCAAATTATAGTTGTGCATTTGAAACAGAGGATATGGAAACACCTATGGACTTTAAAACTGTGCATTAAGAAGAAAAAAAAGTTGCAAGTGAATCAAAGCATTTACCATGAACAAAATGACAAAAGGTAAGAAATCAAAATGTTACAAGAAACACTCAAAAATACATGGGCACAAAATCAAGTGAAAATTGGGGTTGAAAACATTTATAACATAATTATAGAAATTACATGAAATTATAAACAGTGACAATTACATTTAGATCCAAAACCATGTCAATAACTTTGTTATTAAGAAATGCATAAATCAAATCAATTTCTCGGAACTCAGCAAAGTACAACAGAAGCAGACATTGAGTACAAAAACAACAAGCTACAAGCTTTGCTACAAACAGCAAATACAATCAATCAATCAATGAACAATTTCAAAGTAACATGTAAACTGAAAGGAAAAACATCAAAAC
Organism: Theodoxus fluviatilis; assembly: GCA_034096865.1. Lineage (NCBI taxonomy): Eukaryota > Metazoa > Mollusca > Gastropoda > Cycloneritida > Neritidae > Theodoxus > Theodoxus fluviatilis. Next base: position 43,203 of record JAWQFJ010001787.1, on the reverse strand, counting down.
CTGATTCACTTCAAATGGTGGCTATTAATATTATACCAATATAGTGAGAGTGGTCGAGTTTTTTAATGAAGAGAGTTAGGAAGCAGTTGGGCATTCTAGTAAACTAGAGATTTCGCCTACCGGCAAAAGTATCTCTAGCACAGTTCACATCACGTGATGGAAGGTTTTTGGCCAATTTATTCATACGGAGGTCACACGAGAGGCTTGTGGGATAGCCGATGTGCTCCCTCATATACGCCGTTAAAGTAGTTCTAAGACTATTTCGCACAAAACTCTTAACTTACTCTTATTGAGACAACAAACAAGCGTTTATTTGATACAATAAAATGTTTGTGTTGAAATGGAAACAAGTTTTGACATCTGAATGATTTTTGTAAAAAGTGGAGAGAAAAATAGTATCAGAACGAACTATTTTATGCGCAAGGCTGTAATGCGAAGGGTCAAGCCTATTACGCATTCATTGCGAACTGTGCCAGAGTCAATACTCGGGTTTACAGAATGGCAGTTGGGTTACTGCAAGCATTTCACAAACAAAACTGCCATGACACCCCTTTGAATTTAAGCATATGCACCAAAACACACGTATCACCCACTACCACAACTTCCATAACTAAATTTTAACAGTTTAAGTGCATGCACGCAAATGACCACACACACACACACACACACACATGTGCACGAACACGCATTTTTGCTAATGTACATAAAGTCTGAGGAGAGGAAAATTCCAGGGTTTCTATCTCAACTTCCTTACATGCACTGTTCACTCCTCAAACAAGTCCACCAAACACTAATAAATGTTGAGTGGAACAGAGAAGGCCTTACCCCCATTCAAGAAAAGAAAAGAAGGCAGAATGTTCCTCTGGAAGGCAAATTGTCGACATTTACATTAATGTCACTACCGACAGTCACTGGGATCTAGGGTCAACAGGAAATGATGGACCACAATTTTTTCCTGTGCATCTATTGTGTGCAGTAGATATCTGTGTGGCTGTGTTTGTTCCTCTGCATGTTGCGTCTCTCTCTCCGTGTAGTGTGTTTCACTGTGTGTAGTGTGTCTTGCTGTGAGCATTGTGTCTGTCTTGCGGTCTGTGGAACTGTCTTGCGGTCTGTGGAACTGTCTTGCGGTCTGCGGAACTGTCTTCCAGATTCCTTGAGAAGGTGCTCTCCTCCAAGTGACCCCAGAAAAGGATGGAGGGATGGAGTGTCACAGCCCATCAGCCTTTGTAGGCTATGTAAGGCCATTGGTCACAATGGATGGGTGGAGTGTCACGGCCCATCAGCCTTTGTAGGCTATGTAAGGCCATTGGTCACAATGGAGGGGTGGAGTGTCACGGCCCATCAGCCTTTGTAGGCTATGTAAGGCCATTGGTCACAATGGATGGGTGGAGTGTCACGGCCCATCAGCCTTTGTAGGCTATGTAAGGCCATTGGTCACAATGGAGGGGTGGAGTGTCACGGCCCATCAGCCTTTGTAGGCTATGTAAGGCCATTGGTCACAATGGATGGGTGGAGTGTCACGGCCCATCAGCCTTTGTAGGCTATGTAAGAGCATTGGTCACAATGGAGGGGTGGAGTGTCACGGCCCATCAGCCTTTGTAGGCTATGTAAGGCCATTGGTCACAATGGATGGGTGGAGTGTCACGGCCCATCAGCCTTTGTAGGCTATGTAAGGCCATTGGTCACAATGGTGGGGTGGAGTTTCACTGCCCATCAGCCTTTGTAGGCTATGTAAGGCCAGGAGGAACAAAATTCACTAGATCAGTTCTGAGTAAGTGCAAATCAAAGGGGAGTTCAGAAGGCGCAGTGCTTCAAAGCGCTTACTCAGCGCTGCATGTGATTCACTCCTGAACGGCCAATTTGGGGCGTGCTTCACTCAGCGCTGAGCAGCGCTGTGAATCACCAATCCGACGTGCAGCAGGATGATTTTGCATCATTTCAAAATGGCGTCTTCGATCCCGCACTGGCCGTCGACGCGTAAAATAACCCTCAGAAACATCATTTTGGGACTGGAACGGGCTTTATTTGCCCCAAGCGCCCTGTATGTGCGAGTAATGGCAAGTAAGGATGACACCGTAGTGGACTTTATTCATGCAGAATACATGTAAACGTGCATAAACGATGTCTGTGGCGAAGAAAACACTTTCTTCGCGTCTATCAACACAACATGGGGCGCAGAAGATTTACCTCCCCTTTAACAAGTGAAGCGCTGCACAAAATCTGGGGCGTTCAGGAGTGGCATGAAGCGCTCAATTGCCAACATGAAGCGCTCAATCAGCGCTGAGTACTTCTGAACAAGCCTCAAGTCACGCTGTCCCTATTTATTTCCCTCTTACGAATCATGTAGGGAGACACAGTGTGTTGACTTCAAAAGAAATCTGAAGACATACATATTTGAACAGGCATTTTAGTAATGTTTTCATCTGTGCACTATGAGCATAGCAGAGATGATGATGATAATGATGTGTGTGTGTGTGTGTGTGAGAGAGAGAGAGAGAGAGAGAGAGAGAGAGAGAGAGAGAGAGAGAGAGAGTGAGAGAGAGAGAGAAAGAGAGAGAAAGAGAGAGAGAGAAAGAGAGAGAGAGAGAGAGAGTGCATGCGCATGCTAGTGCTTGTTTGTCTGTCTCACTGTGCATGCAAGTATCTTTCCTACACATCCTTCCGTGTATGCACACACGCATGCACGCACGCACACACACACACACACATACACACACACACACAGAGGAGAAAAAAGGCAATATAACTACTTTTCTTATTCAAAAAAGAGCATGAATGGGTTAATGAAACCATCATTACCATCGTCATCATCACCAAGATCGAAGATCTCTGAAGACATCCAAGAAATGGAAAAGGACAGGTCTACGAGGCAGCAACAGTCCCTCAACAACTGAAAGGGTTATATGTGTCTACGACCCACCATGCCCCAAGCCACATAAATGTATACAGATTCAGTGACCATAGGTTCTCCACCTTCACTGTCTCCACCTGCTGAAACCTACAGCTTTCCACTTCCAGTCCTTACACACTGGTGTCACTGAAGGAACTCCGGCATGAGTGAGGGCCAGCAGTGGTGACAGTCACACTGTGGCGCTAGGTTTCACCTACCACCACTAGAAGTGGAGTGAAGACTGGTCCCTAGGCCTACAACCCTGTTAGCATAACCTCAAAATGACAATCAGGAGCTGAGTTTACACTTTCTACCCATGTCCCAGTCTCTTTATGCTGCAGCTGTAACTCCAGATCAGTGGACTAGCTCTTTCAATGAATCAATCCTCCCTGAGGCACACGACACACAGACATGAACTGGCTGTATTCAAACCCAAGCATGAGCATTCTCCCCACTTCCTAAGGAAGCTGTTAAACTCAAGGAGGGCTCACTGTTACTTCATGACTTCACTGCACCAGATTCTGCTTGCTACATCTTTTCTATGGCGCTTCCTACATCTCGAAAGTGGCATGCTATAAAAGACATTAGTGCACCCTGCCCAGGGATGCTACTTCAGGATCCCCACAGCAACACATGCTCTGCCTAGCTGTCAGAGAGCTCATACACTGGATATGGAGGAAGCATGTGACAGCCCAACAGACCTAATGAAAGACAAGTCCCTGTCAGGCAGTGTTAGCTGTGCATGTACACGTATGTACCCATGTCTGTAGTGTCAGTCAGTGTTAGCTGTGCATGTACATGTATGTAGCTATGTCTGTAGTGTCAGTCAGTGTTAGCTGTGCATGTACATGTATGTAGCTATGTCTGGGGTGTCAGGCAGTGTTAGCTGTGCATGTACATGTATGTAGCTATGTCTGTAGTGTCAGTCAGTGTTAGCTGTGCATGTACACGTATGTAGCTATGTCTGTAGTGTCAGTCAGTGTTAGCTGTGCATGTACACGTATGTAGCTATGTCTGTAGTGTCAGGCAGTGTTAGCTGTGTATGTACACGTATGTAGCTATGTCTGGGGTGTCAGGCAGTGTTAGCTGTGCATGTACATGTATGTAGCTATGTCTGGGGTGTCAGGCAGTGTTAGCTGTGCATGTACACGTATGTAGCTATGTCTGTAGTGTCAGGCAGTGTTAGCTGTGCATGTACACGTATGTAGCTATGTCTGTAGTGTCAGGCAGTGTTAGCTGTGTATGTACACGTATGTAGCTATGTCTGTAGTGTCAGGCAGTGTTAGCTGTGTATGTACACGTATGTAGCTATGTCTGGGGTGTCAGGCAGTGTTAGCTGTGTATGTACACGTATGTAGCTATGTCTGGGGTGTCAGGCAGTGTTAGCTGTGTATGTACACGTATGTAGCTATGTCTGGGGTGTCAGGCAGTGTTAGCTGTGTATGTACACGTATGTAGCTATGTCTGTAGTGTCAGGCAGTGTTAGCTGTGCATGTACACGTATGTAGCTATGTCTGTAGTGTCAGGCAGTGTTAGCTGTGTATGTACACGTATGTAGCTATGTCTGGGGTGTCAGGCAGTGTTAGCTGTGTATGTACATGTATGTAGCTATGTCTGGGGTGTCAGGCAGTGTTAGCTGTGTATGTACACGTATGTAGCTATGTCTGGGGTGTCAGGCAGTGTTAGCTGTGTATGTACACGTATGTAGCTATGTCTGGGGTGTCAGGCAGTGTTAGCGGTGCATGTACACGTATGTAGCTATGTCTGGGGTGTCAGGCAGTGTTAGCTGTGTATGTACACGTATGTAGCTATGTCTGGGGTGTCAGGCAGTGTTAGCTGTGTATGTACATGTATGTAGCTATGTCTGGGGTGTCAGGCAGTGTTAGCGGTGCATGTACACGTATGTAGCTATGTCTGGGGTGTCAGGCAGTGTTAGCTGTGCATGTACATGTATGTAGCTATGTCTGGGGTGTCAGGCAGTGTTAGCTGTGTATGTACACGTATGTAGCTATGTCTGGGGTGTCAGGCAGTGTTAGCTGTGTATGTACACGTATGTAGCTATGTCTGGGGTGTCAGGCAGTGTTAGCTGTTCCCCGGCGAAATGACATTCTAGAAATTTCTAAAATTCTAGAACATTCTAGAACATTCTAGAATGTTCTGGAATAAATTTGATGGAATAATTCTAGAATTCTTTAATTCCAGAATAATTCTAGAAAATTCTAGAACATTACTTTTTCTTAGAATATTATTCTAGAACAAGACCATTCAAAGAATATTATAGAAAATTGTAAATAAAACGATATTTAAAAAAAGAAGTGAACAATAAAGCATTTCAACACACACGCAAGACACTTTAGTGATCACACACAGAATATAAGATTTAGTGTTAAATCACCTAAAGTTCATTCACAGTTCTTAATTGTCCCCAATTTTCATTTTCTGATCACAGAACAGTTCTAATCATAACTCGCTGAGTCGCTCACAGTTGCAGTGTGCACATTTCTTTGCAATACACAATAGTGATCTTGATTAAAACTCAGAATTTAATAATAGAGCAACTAGTGTTTGTCACGGCCCGAGTGGATGACTACTGATGGGAATTGTAGTCCCGTGCGATCATGGATCCAATATACAATGTCCATGGGAGCGACAATTACGCGTCTGATCGTACCCTTGCCTTGTTTACGTCAAGATCTAAAAATAGCATTAGCAAACGGAAGTGGCCGACTTATCGCAATGCCTGCTGGGAAGCAGAGAGACCGCGCACTTTAGATCGCTTTCAAACTTGTGCGAAATCGGACCAGTTTTAGCTGTGTTGTGGTGATTTTTGTCGAGATTTCGACTGACGTTCTTTCTTTTTTCGCGTCATGGCTGACTCCGCATCGGATGAAGGCGAAGGAAGCGACATTGATGCTGATTTTGACGATGTCTGATCAGACTGATGCGAGAGATGTTGGAAGAGGAATCGTCGGAGGAAGAGTTTCTAGGCTTCCAAGGATCGTGGCAGACAGAAAATTTTCGTTCTCGTATGCGACACGCCTTTCGACGCGCTCAAGGAGTAAAGATTGACATCACCTCGGACGCAAAACCTCTTCATGTCTTCTCTGATCTTCACAGACGCGATCATGCGCGATGTGGGAACGCTTGTGACAGAGGGACATCGGTATGCTGAGACTGAGAGAGAGAGAGAGAGGAATCCACCTCCTACCAGCTCCAAGTGGGCACTTGTGACAGTTCCTGAGATTAAAACTTTCATCGGTCTCTCCATCGCAATGGGTGTGCATCGCTTGCCTGAGATTCGTGAGAAGCAAGATTTTTGCCGACAGAACGTCAGAAGTGGCTTTTCCGTCGACGTAGTTTTCGAGACTAAGTTCCCCAAGGCAATCGAGAGACAGATTCCTTTCTCTGTGGCGGTACCTGCATCTACAATTAGGTTCCCAATAACTAAATTCTTCACTGCTCACAAGAATTGCAAGGTATGAGGTACAATTATGAATGGGATTTGATTGATAAAATCAGTTGGATGGAAATTGGTGATTCAGATATTATCTGAATCTCTGATGTGTGCAGTTGTTTCAAACACCATCTGATGAGTACCATTTCAAAATCTGTATTAAATAATCTACATTTAACAGAGATTGGTTTGTTGTTTTTTTAACTAAATATTCTGTTTGAATGTTTTTGCTAAACAATTCCAAAATACTCTCATACCTAATTATTCTTCTCAATAATATAATTATTGTTCTTGAATTGTTCCAGAATGTGCAGTCAGTTTTCTGGAATTTCATCTTGAATTGTTCCAGAAGTATCTGTCAGTATTCTAGAATATTCTGGAATAACATTCCAGAATATTCTGGAATACGTACTAAATTCTTCTAAGTTATAATAATAATGGTGTTCTGGAATAATTCCAGAATTATTCTAGAACTGTGTTTCCTTCTTCATCTGTAAGTATTCAAGAACATTCATTACCATTCTAGAATATTCTAGAATATTCTAGAATTATTTTCTAGAATATTCTAGAAAATATTCTAGAATATTTCCTTGAATTCTCATTTAAGCTTCTGTCATTATTCTAGAACCTTGGACTCTGGTTCCAGAAGTCACATTCTAGAATCTTCTGGAACATTTCTAGAATTGTTCTGGAACGATTCCAGACCGTTTCGCCGGGGATGTACACGTATGTAGCTATGTCTGGGGTGTCAGGCAGTGTTAGCTGTGTATGTACACGTATGTAGCTATGTCTGGGGTGTCAGGCAGTGTTAGCTGTGTATGTACACGTATGTAGCTATGTCTGGGGTGTCAGGCAGTGTTAGCTGTGTATGTACATGTATGTAGCTATGTCTGGGGTGTCAGGCAGTGTTAGCTGTGTATGTACATGTATGTAGCTATGTCTGGGGTGTCAGGCAGTGTTAGCTGTGTATGTACACGTATGTAGCTATGTCTGTAGTGTCAGGCAGTGTTAGCTGTGTATGTACATGTATGTAGCTATGTCTGGGGTGTCAGGCAGTGTTAGCGGTGCATGTACACGTATGTAGCTATGTCTGGGGTGTCAGGCAGTGTTAGCTGTGTATGTACACGTATGTAGCTATGTCTGGGGTGTCAGGCAGTGTTAGCTGTGTATGTACACGTATGTAGCTATGTCGGTAGTGTCAGGCAGTGTTAGCTGTGTATGTACACATATGTAGCTATGTCTGGGGTGTCAGGCTGTGTTAGCTGTGTATGTACACGTATGTAGCTATGTCTGGGGTGTCAGGCAGTGTTAGCTTTGCATGCACATGCATGTAGCTATGTCGGTAGTGTCAGGCAGTGTTAGCTGTGTATGTACACGTATGTAGCTATGTCTGGGGTGTCAGGCAGTGTTAGCTGTGCATGCACATGCATGTAGCTATGTCGGTAGTGTCAGGCAGTGTTAGCTGTGTATGTACATGTATGTAGCTATGTCTGTAGTGTCAGGCAGTGTTAGCTGTGCATGTACACGTATGTAGCTATGTCTGGGGTGTCAGGCAGTGTTAGCTGTGTATGTACACGTATGTAGCTATGTCTGTAGTGTCAGGCAGTGTTAGCTGTGTATGTACACGTATGTAGCTATGTCTGTAGTGTCAGGCAGTGTTAGCTGTGTATGTACACGTATGTTCATCTCAATTCCCTAAGCACCACATGGCCAGAGTGCTGATGGTAGTGGACATGTCCTCTGCATGTGATGTCACCATGCCAACCAGACACATCAGATTTATCAAGTCTGTCTGCCCCGACTGCCCCAATCTGAATCCATCATTCTCACAACCCCAGACACAGCACACAGGAGAATGTCCTGTCCCCTGCTCAAAGGGAACATGACTCCAGTGTACTAACATTGTCAACTAGCATCATCACATTCAATGCAGATGGTACTTTTTGCCCTTCTTCCAAGAACAGACCTGAATACAAAGATTGGGATAGGAATTCCCTACCCATGTCTAACCTGTGAACTTCATATTCAGGACACCAAGGTACAGAGCATGTACAGACATGAGATTCATACATTGCTGGTCAATAAAACACAAGTTATTGGAGCAAAAGTGGTGCTGGAAAAAGGCGTGAGAAGAGACATGCCAGAAAAAAAAGACAAAGAAAAAAACAACCCACTGGCAGATGAAAAATTGATCTGTCAAAAAGGAAACTGACTAATCTGTAAACTGAAGTAAAATTATGGTATCATCATGCTAAACAACTTCTGATCACCATTCTAAAAGCAGATCTATGTGTGTGTGTGTGTGTGTGTGTGTGTGTGTGTGTGTGTGTGTGTGTGTGAGTGAGTGAGTGAGTGAGTGAGTGAGTGAGTGAGTGAGTGAGTGAGTGAGTGAGTGAGTGAGTGAGTGAGTGAGTGAGTGAGTGAGTGAGTGAGTGAGTGTGTGTGTGTGTGTGAGAGAGAGAGAGAGAGAGAGAGAGAGAGAGAGAGAGAGAGAGAGAGAGAGAGAGAGAGAGGAGAGGAGAGGAGAGGAGAGGAGAGGAGAGACAGACAGACAGAGACAGACAGACAGAGACAGGCAGGTAGGCAGACAGACAAACAGAGGGTGGGTCAGGACACCCTTGGCCTTGAGCCTTCCCTAGCCTGGCATCAATCAAGTGCTGCGTACAGTGTCCACTGCTGGCTGGCCGTGGCAGCCAGGCAAACTGGGAGGTGTTTGTATGAAGGTAAAACCTCTGTCCTCATGTTTGCCTGAGCAATCCATAATGAATTAGAGCCTTGGGTGAGTAACACCCTTTTAATGCTACCCAAATGACAAATTTGAAGAAAAACATCCACAACCTGTTAAATCCTGTGTGTTGAATAGGACTCAAAATGAAGGACAAGAGGAATGTGGTATGGAATCTTGCATTTGTATTCACATAGGAACCTGTTCGTGTCCCCTACCTTTTTATTTCTTCATACAGAGAAACACTGTTTAGGAAGGTAGCACAGCAAAGGGTGGGGTCTGGGAGGGGTTTATGTGAGAACAGATGACTGTTCCACTGTGACATTCTTCAAGAGCAACATGAGGAACGTCCTGTCATATCCAACGCCAGTAAAACCCAAAGCAGCTGTCATGGCAGGCAAAGATTATACAGTTACAGTCTTTGTGGCAGGTGAGTCATGTTGCATTAGGAAGGGCCTTCATCACAAGAAGTCAACAACCAGAGTGCACCAGCCATCCAAACCCCAATGTTGACAGCTGGGGAGGTGTATACACTCACAGCTGGCTCAGTTTCAGAGCTCACCACACTTTGAGCAACAACAAAAAAATCCAATTAAGAGGTCACAAGAAGTCCAATGCCATGGACACACACACACACACATACACACACACAAATACACACAGACACACACTCAAACACACACAGACACACACACACACAAATACACACACATACAAGCACACACACACACACACATTGCACACAAACACACGCCGAGGTCTCAGAATCACAAAAAGCATGGCACTAAGAAAGGAAATCCCAAGGGCTACAAAAGTGCTAAAGTACTTGACCAAAGTTTTTGTTTCACCAAGTCTACAGAAATCAGCTCAGCAACACAAGAGGTCCTCAGTGCAGGACCCTGATCACAGGCGAGCAGTACAGGCAATCCAGTCTCTCCTCCAGTGTTTGTGGTCGGACTGGAGTTCCATACACTGGGGCTGATCCCCACACTGACCAGTCAAACCCCCTTGTCTGTGACGGCGCAGCACTGCTACAGGCAGACTTACAGCAGTGTCGGTGCAAGCAACAGCACTTACCCCAGATTCCTGGCAGCCTAAATCTGGCCCCTGACTTGTCACTTCCCCACCATCAGCAGCAGCTGACATGTTGATGCTGTTTCTTTGTCACAGGTAGTCCACAGGTCCCTGCTGCTTTTCTGGTGCCCGTTGTGGAGTGCAGACACGTTCTGGATCTGCCCTCTCTGATCTGGACTCTAACCTGATGTGTCACCGTGGGTCTAGTGGTCTTTCCCTCCCGCAGTTGCCTCCCTTTGTCTCCAGTCTTCCCAAGACTTTCCCCACCCTTCCTCCCCCTTTTCTCTCCCCCTCTTCCCTACCCCCTCCCCATGCCTCTGGTCCTGATGGCCGTGGTGCATGATTTCTCCCTCCCTCCCATTTCTCCATGTCACCCACACAGGTAACTTTCCCTTTCTTCCTGAGTCTTAACAGACTTCACCCCCCCCCCCCCCCCCCCCCCTTCCCTACCCCCACCCTCCCTCCCTCCCTTTCCTGACATGATGAATAATGGGGAGGGAGTGAAAAGTTGGTGTTCTCTCTCTCTCTCTCTCTCTCTCTCTCTCTCTCTCTCTCTCTCTCTCTCTCTCTCTCTCTCTCTCTCTCTCTCTCTCTCTCTCTCTCTCTCTCTCTCCTCTCTCTCTCCCTCCCCCTCCCCCCCTTTCCCTCTCTCAATCATTTATATTCATTTGTACACTAGCATATTTAAATCTTAAATAATCATCCTTCAAGCTGTAATGTTAAAAAACTTCCTTTTTACTATTCTGGTGTCCACCAACAGAATCATGCCACTTATGAACTGTTGCCGGAAAAGCCAGGTACCACAACAATCACAGTATATTGCCTCATACTTTAAAAAACCCCTCCTCTATTGATCTTTCACCAGTGTTCTAGCAATAACATGCACATGGCTTGGTAGTCGGTTAATTTTCTTCTTTTTTAATGAATATTTCATAACTAGGAATAATGAATAATGTTGATTCTCATGAATCTAGAGTCTCATGGACAAACTGCACAAGAGGTAGAGGAAGGATGGATGGAGTTTTATGGCCGACCAGCCTCTTCAGGATATGTAAGGCTATCAAGCATGATAGACTATAGAATAGTTCTGAAGAATCGAAAATCAAGTCACGAATTCCCTATTTATTCGCCTCTTACTAATCGTGTAGGGAGACATGGTGGGTCTATTCTGACCCCCACCCACTGGGGTCACAAGAGGTAGTGATCCCTAGAGGAGAATGCAAGATCTACATGCAAGTGCTCATCATGAAACATCCGCTTTAACAGACGGACCCAGTGGTTAAAATAAAAACTGAGACCAGTAGCATATTTCAAATTTTAAAAAGGGAAGGGAAGGGAAGTTCCTGTAAATATTCAAATACTTTTGTTTTTTTCATTGGCACATCACAGACATTGAATCAATGCTAACACTGTCATTCAGAGGGGTACTTGCATCGTAGTTGTTCACCAGGTATAATACTCATTCACGCACTGACAGAATTACATGCATGGACAGAATCAAAACACAGGGTTGCAACAGGTATGGAATTGTCAATATACTTAAATAAACCCAGATTTACCCCGGGAAAGAACCACGGCACTGCGCCTTTCACATCGGCCAACCCCAAAGCATGCCCGCCCATCTCTGCCTGTCAAAAAGACAGTTTCAACAAGCGAGGCAAGTAGGGGCTGATCTGGGATGAGGGAAATCTGGCTTTATTGACATATATTCAGACTTGTCGCAGGTTGCCAATGCTTGTCTTTTATTTTGAGATAACCAATGGAAAACTGTCAGTGCATCAACACACAACAACACATATATGAAAGACTGCATCCACACACCCATGCATTGTATGTGCACACACACACACACACACACACACACACACACACACATGCATGCATGCATGCATGCACACACAACACACACACACACAGACACACACGCACACGCACGCACACACACACACAGACACTCACACACACACACACACACACACACAGACACACACACACAAGCACGTACACACGCACACACACACACACACACACACACACACACACACACACACACACACACACTCACTCACAGACACACACTCACACACACAGACACACACACACACAGACACACACTCACACACACACACACACACACACACACACACACTCACTCACAGACACACACTCACACACACAGACACACACACACACAGACACACACTCACACACACACACACACACACACACACACACACACACACACACACACACACACACACACACACACACACACACACACAGACACACACACACAGACACACACACACACAGACACACACACACACTCACACACACACTCACACACACACACACTCACACACAGACACACACACACACACACACTGTTGCCAAGGTAGAGAGCTCTGGTATCCATGACTACCACTGGTTCAGTGGAGACAGACAGAAGTCTGGGTTAGCTGGCAGTTCACCATCTGCTGCTGCAAGTAACCTACCCCACACCAACATCTTTTGAACCCTCTTACAAGATGACCCTGACACAGATCTACAGGTAACCTCCCAATTCTCCCAAACCACAAATCCCCTCTTCTCAAACCCCTCTCCTTCTCCCCACCATCCACATCCTCCTCACTGAACCCCCCTCCCCCCTTTTATCTCCCCCTTTTCTCCTTCACTCAACACTCTACCCTAACTAGCAACAAAACACCATCACCCCACCCCCACTCTGTAACACAGAAGTTCTGCCTAAATACCTGTGGGTACTCAGCTGATAGAGACAGTCAACGCACTTGAAATTTTACCCCATTTTCATTCTTCTTAAGTCCCTCTCTTATTACTTCTGCTTGATTCAAGAGGTCTGAGGTAAACAGTCTAGGGATTAGTAGGAAGGGGAAAGGGGGTGGGGGTGAGGGTGGGTGGGGGTGGGGCTGGAAGATGTAAGACGCAATAAGTGATACAGATACCTGCTCATTTTTTATGCTACACCTATTACACACATCAACGTTCCTTGTAGAACCGAACTCAGCCAGTTTGGTCTAGCCCAGAGATCCAGTGTTGCAGAAGACCATGCATTTCATGACCACCACTGCTGATGTGTGGATTAGGGGCTGGTGGGGAGACCGTGACCTATCAACAAGCACGTTCCTCCTACACATACCACCACAAAACATACTTGCACATCACTAACATTGACAGATAAGGAGGGCAATAAAGATGAGTGCCGTAAATGGCTGGAACTGGGGTGGCACACATATTTTTCTATTTAATATTTTCCTCGCCCCGAGGCCCAGTCTTTCACAGTCAGCCAACATGCCACCACAGATAACCCTCCCAGTGGGATGAAGTTGACACTTATGGTAGGTGAGTATGACTCTTCATGCTTTCATCTCAAAAGTAAGCTTTAGTGAGCTTTTAAAACTATTACATATCAGCAGTTGACAAGCAGTTTATGAAAACCAGAATATTCTGCAAAAATAGGGGTATTAATTTACTACAGCCATCTTTTTTCCCCATATGTCACAGTGGATCTAAAATCACAAACATCTCTCAAACTAAAAGGCAAGTCTTCGTATAAAACACTGAGTGAAGATTTCCAAGTCCTTGACATGTATGTGTGTGTGTGTGTGTGTGCAAGTGTGTGTGTGTGTGTGCATGTGCAAGTTTGTGTGTGTGTGTGTGTGTGTGTATATGTGTGTGTGTGTGTGCGTGTGTGCGTGTGTGTAGGATGGGTGAGCGGATGGGAGGTGCAAATGCAGCATTTTGGGAGAATTGAGTGTCTTGTGTAACAGAAGTGATAATGCAGTTGAATTCAGTTCCATAGGATGTTATAGCAGTGCATATCTAGTGTCATGGGTTTTGAGAGAGAGAGAGAGAGAGAGAGAGAGAGAGAGAGAGAGAGAGAGAGAGAGAGAGAGAGAGAGAGCTCAGAGAGAGAGAGAGAGAGAGAGAGAGAGAGAGAGAGAGAGACTAGACAAGACAAGACAAGACAAGACAAGACAGGACAGTGAGCCAGATAATTAGAAATTAAAATCTTAACACCTCTTGCATGTAAAAAGCACCAAGTGGAAAAAAGCCTATGCAACAGTGTCTTATGCTGAAAGTATAGCACCACACTGTGGTGTGCCTCATTGGACTTGGATCCTGTGATACATGATACTCAAGTGTTGCATCACAGATCCAGGGAAACATCATCCTGTTCGTGACCAACTTGCACGACTTGCTCTGAGGATCAGGAGACAATGGGAGGGACTGACCTGTGGTCTCCTTGAAGTTGCCTTGCAGCTACACAGCTCTCAAGGGCTTGCCAAAGGTCATCTGGCATGAGGCATTATTTCAGAGAGGGCAAACAGTTTCCACTCCTTGAAAAAGCCAAATATGCCTGGCTAGATTCAGCTGAGATCTTCCTTGAGGAAGCAATCACATGTAAGTGCTCTGTGAATACCTTTGTGGGTTTGTTGAATTTTGTCTTCCTTCCTTCTCCCAAATATCACTTTATCAGTAGTATCATTTACAGGCTCATTTTGTTTTTCTCCATATTATTTAAGTGTTATCTTTTCTTTGATGTCAATTTTATTTTCACACAACACTACATTATCACCATATCAGATATGGTAACTGATCATGCAAAATTATATATTCCTTTTGAAAACAGTTTATGGAATTGGTAAACAATTTTAGACTAAAAGAAAAGAAAAAAATTGCAGTGTGTGTGTGATTGTGTAGTTGTGTATGTGTCTGTAGATTCATCTGCATATGTGTATGCATGTGTGCACATCATTATCTGAATGCATGCATGCATGTTCAATATCACACATACATTTTGCAATAGTCATGCATGGTTGAGCTTCATAAACAAGCAGTCTGCTGGACTTTTGAACGTCAGATGAGTATAAGTCCAACAAAAATGTATGTGCTATCCATTCATGAATTGAGAGGAGTGCCAACAATTGATCAAGACATACGCCAGGTAAGCTGCTTTGTGTTGGAATGCCCTGGTTCCCATCAGATTGAGCCGACTGCAGACGAAGGCCATCCATGGGACACCTGAGACTAAGATAGCATTTCCCTTTTGCGAAAATTTGGGAGATTCTTTTCACAGTAATGACATTATTCATGATCAACTTTACTTTTCAACACCATGACATCGCCAAATACACAGTCACTACCATCTCTATTCAAGGTATTTCATCCCCTGACAGAAATCAATGTATTTATTGTTCAGAACACAACCCACACTCTCTTCTCTGCTTCAATAAACAATCCTGCACAGTTAGCAGAAATGCTTTTCACCACCTATGCTTACATTCAATTGAATATTACATGTCTGTCAGTAACATCTTACAGAACTGACATGGAAATATGGGCTATGCAGTGTCTCTAGTCAGGTGACAAAAAAGGGAGACCCCTAACTCAGTGGTCAGATGCACAGCTGCTGGAACTGACCAACCTGAA
Source organism: Theodoxus fluviatilis (assembly GCA_034096865.1). NCBI lineage: Eukaryota > Metazoa > Mollusca > Gastropoda > Cycloneritida > Neritidae > Theodoxus > Theodoxus fluviatilis. Next base: position 27,609 of record JAWQFJ010001787.1, on the reverse strand, counting down.
TCAAGGGACATAACTCTGTAACATAGTTGCCTCCTTTCCCCTTGGACTGGATACAGTACAGTGCCATAAACTTCTCCTCCATGACTTTCCTGTATGCCGTGTTGTGCTG
>JAWQFJ010001787.1:10000-17500 GCA_034096865.1 Theodoxus fluviatilis | reverse complement strand
TGACCTCATCTTCGGTTTGGGCAGTGGGGTCTAAGAGTCTCCGGGTCTCCATCACTACAGGCTACTACACCTGTCACACAAGGTGTATAGTTAGGGGAGGGCAGGGGCAGCTGCAGCACCAACCTGGGTGCCTGCTTTCTGTACTTATCACCGCCCGACTCAGTCAAGACTCAGTACAGGCATAAGTGACAAGACTGCCAGCATGTCTGTCAAACTCAATCAGTTTCAGAAAACACAAAAAAGTGTGAATAAAGGTGAAACAACAAAAATGACATTCATCTTTACAACAAAGGTTGTTTACATAAATCATAGAAATGAATGCCTATTTGAACGGTGATAAGTGTGAAAAGGTTCAACAACGTGCAAAGATGCTTGTGATTAAAAAAACAACAACAAAGGGTTAAATAATAATGTACAGGCAGACATCATGACAAATATGTCAAAATGGCAAATAATGAAAACAGATTCAAGTAAGCTCAACATATTTACAACCATTCTACGCATCAATTTCAGGGCAGAAATGAAGCTTTCAATTTCAAAATGAACCTCCTTGACACAGGAAGTCAAGTCAGCAAAGTAAGACGTAAACAAAATCTGTCACGTTTAACTCACACACACACACACACAACCACAACAATGATCTACCTGCCTGAGCCACTATTTGGAGTGAATTTTGAGAGTTCTGTCAAATTTTGATGGCCAAATTTTGAGAGAATGAAATTCACCTACCCTGAGAGAGAAGGGGCAAGGTACAAAAACTCTAAAGCGGGCAGACGAGGAACACTGAATGTGCGTCACTCTCTCTCAAGACTACAGGGGCATCAGTCAGGCTGAGGGATGGTGCACACGGCCTGACAGGCAAGTCAGAAAAGACTCAACACTGTGTGGGGTATGCCCCTATTGCATCTGGGTAATTCATCTTGTGCAAACCGGAACAAAGTCGTTTTGTGGAGCCAGCCCATCCTCAAATTGCGCTGCTTTATTCTCCAGGCACCTGGACGTGAAATTTGCGCCGGTATACGGCTAAAATTTCATCGTAAACAAGAACGCTCACCCATATACGTTTGCAACTAACCTGCTTGAATTTTGTATTTAAAAAAAATCTTGCGATGAGGCGGAACTTATGCAGGAAATGCGAGTACGGGGATCACGGATAGATCTATATTATATAGGTCCGTGAGGGGATATAACAAACGCAAGGCTAAACATAGCTGGCATTGTCTCGCATCATAAAACACCCCCTTCTAGGCTATACACGACGGTATCACTTCCTATGCCTCTGAGACGGATCATAAATTTTTCGCCTAGGGCTGACATCATCGATCAGAATCTGCAAACAGGTAAGGCTTTGAACGGTTTTGGCCGAGTTCGATCGAAACAAGGACGAATTCATTTTCCAACGGCCTCTTTTTCTCTTTCCCCATTAAAAAAAACAACAACAGTCGAACACGCAGCCCTACTGTAATGTGGGGCAGAAGGGGAAATATACAGGTAAGGGATCTCGTCAGTCCGTATCCTATTTGAATTTCAGTCTACGCAGTTACTAGTTAGCAGAAGCGTCGTCTGATGATAGCTCCAATTCAGTTGTTGTTCGAGGCTCGACAAGAAACGACACTTAAAAACATTTAATTCGAAATGCAGCTCAAGAATTTCGACAAAAGCATGCGTTACTGGACAAATAAAGAATAACGCACACGCAAACGAATGGTCTATGTCGCAAGACATTTCCTCATCATGCTAATCATTGCCCCGTACGACATTCACGAATTATCATGCGATGAGTTAAAAAGGGTACGGAGGGGAGCAGGCGGTGCATTTTCTCTCATTCCAGTAAGTATTTTGCGTCAAGGACGCCTGTTTTGTCCCTAGGACATTTTTTACTCTCACTCGTGGCCTTACAGGAAGATTTATCGTCCAAACTATGACCTACCTCGTGTGACACAGTCGGCAAAATACACAGCTGTTGACCTTTTGCAACGTAATCTTTGATTGGATGAGGTGTAGCCAACGAGTATTCGCCTTGCGTGAACAAGGGAGGTAACATCTACTAGAAGAGCAAAATAGAGTGCTTTCCCTTGGAGCGTCGTTCGACGCGAAACCACTGAGTTTGGGCTCAAGTGCGCGTAACGAGATGACTAAAAAACGGGTGTCTACATGCGAACCAGCCTGCAGCCGTTCTGGATGTGTCCGCTCCTATTCGAGTGCGCGTGCGATCATTGTTCACATGAATTAAATGTTTTTATCATGTTACCATAAGGTATGCTGGTGTGTCTAGGCATTGACTAAAGGGTGCACTGTACTTTTAGAAACACTTTCTTTCAGTTTTAAAAGCGAACTCGCCTCTACTCTGGTAATTTATTTGCGCAGTGTAGATGCTGGAACTCACCTCTTGCCAGACTGCGCGAATCGCTGTATATTTTGATATTGGTAGTGGTGGTGGTGGTGGTGGTAGTGTTTGCAGTGGTGGTGGTAGTGTTTGCAGTGGTGGTGGTAGTGGTGTTGGGGATGGTGGTGTTTACAGTGATGGTGGTGGTGTGGATGGTGATGTTTACAGTGGTGGTGGTGGTGGGGATGGTGGTGTTTACAGTGGTAGTGGTGGTGGGGATGGTGGTGTTTACAGTGGTGGTGGTGGTGGGGATGGTGGTGTTTACAGTGGTGGTGGTGGGGATGGTGGTGTTTACAGTGGTGGTGGTGGTGGTGGGGATGGTGGTGTTTACAGTGGTGGTGGTGGTGGTGGTGGTGTTTACAGTGGTGGTGGTGGTGGGGATGGTGGTGTTTACAGTGGTAGTGGTGGTGGTGGGGATGGTGGTGTTTACAGTGGTGGTGGTGGTGGGTGTGGTGGTGTTTACAGTAGTGGTGGTGGGAATGGTGGTGTTTACAGTGGTAGTGGTGGTGGGTGTGGTGGTGTTTACAGTGGTGGTGGTGGTGGGGATGGTGGTGTTTACAGTGGTGGTGGTGGTGGGGGTGGTGGTGTTTACAGTGATTGTGGTGGTGGTGGTGGGACTGGTGGTGTTTACAGTGGTGGTGGTGGTGGGACTGGTGGTGTTTACAGTGGTGGTGGTGGTGGGGATGGTGGTGTTTACAGTGGTGGTGGTGGTGGTGTTTACAGTGGTGGTGGTGGTGTTTACAGTGGTGGTGGTGGTGGGGATGGTGGTGTTTACAGTGGTGGTGGTGGTGGGGATGGTGGTGTTTACAGTGGTGGTGGTGGTGGGGATGGTGGTGTTTACAGTGGTGGTGGTGGTGGTGGGGATGGTGGTGTTTACAGTGGTAGTGGTGGTGGGGATGGTGGTGTTTACAGTGGTAGTGGTGGTGGGTGTGGTGGTGTTTACAGTGGTGGTGGTGGTGGGTGTGGCGAGACAATGCTTTCTCATACCTTCTGTTTATTATTATTGTTAAAATGATTAGCATGTCTGCTGAGCCGTAGCTTTAGCGGTTTTTCATTGCCCTGAGCCGGTGTTAGCAGAGAAATGACTCCGTGTAAGGAGGGTGACTTGGAAGTGTTACGAGTGGTGGACTCCACTGGCGTTTTCACGCTAACCAATCTGTGACTTTCAACTTGTGAATTGATCAATCAGAGTGGAGTGGGATGAGCAGTGGGGATTGGACAGACTGAACTTTGTGACGTCAGTGAATGCATTTAAGCAAGTGTCGCCGGATGTTCAGGGCGCCATTACATTTATTTTCAGCAAAGCAGTGTCCTTGAAGATGCTGGCGCCCTGCTTGATAGGTGTTTTACTCTTGGCGGTGGCCATGTAGAAACGAAGAATGATAGTGGTGAGAAACCTCAGCCCGCCCGGAACCGGCTGGAAGAGAACCCCTTTTCCCGGGGGTGGTGGAATGGTGGATAGCCAGCTTGCCTGCCTGCTTGCTTGCTTTGCTGAAGTGTGGTGGCCTGTCTCGCCGGAAAGACTGACTCCTGTCCAGAGAAGAAGAAGAAGGAGGAACCAGTTCCCTCTACACGACCCAGAAGTAGAAATGCTAGAGAGAGAGCAAGAGAGAATGTCAAATCTCCGACCCTTTTCATCGTTGTGGTGATTTTCTCCCGGGTCACCGGCTGCAATGTCGGTGCACTCAAACCCCCTTCCCCCAACCTCAACCCCTGTGCTAAATGCATTAGGCGTGGGATGTAGGTCCGTGCATCCACAGCTCCACGATTTCATCGAAAGGTCAGTTAAGTACACTTAGTTTATCATCTCGGCTCAGGGCAGACAGTTTCTTTTCCTTGTTTGTTTTCTCCATGTCTCATTGCGAGTTTTGAAATGAATTGTTTGCTTGTGCTTGCATTTGATGCATTTTTGAGGCGCTTGCCGCCCATTCCCCTTTCAAGGGTATTGCATCCTGAAATATTAAACAACTTCTTTTGAATTGATACTGGTTTTGCCATTGCTTCATTGTCAGACAGTTACCATCTATCGTTTGAGTGAAGGAATGAAGGTGCGTGCTTTGGTTCTTCAAGATTTCACCCCTAGACATTGAAATAAGCCATTTGATTTATTCAGCTGGGATAAGTTAAATTAACGTAAAGAACGAGTACGTCACATTTGGGGGCTCGTCCGGGATAATATGAACGAAATGCAATAAGTAAAGAATTCTGAATTCATGTTTTACAGTTAAGTTTGGAGTATCTGTACCTTGAGCGAGAGTGTTGTGACATGACCTGACCTGCCATTTTTGTTTTTGATTCACCTTGTTGCTCGCATGCCTTGCTGCACTGTGTGACCTTGTTTTGACTTGCTGGAAAGCGTGCAGTTACTGCTGTTTGAAGTTTTGCTGAGTTCATTAGTGTGTGAAGCTAGCAAATCCTTACGATGGGTGAAGTAGTATTGCCGTCAATTGAGTTGATCTGCTTGTTGAAAGGGTCAAGTTTGAAGTTTGTGATAAGGGAGTTAGGGTTGAGTGCAGGCGAGGGGGCTACTGAAGGTGAATTGCGAGAGATCCTGTTCAAGTTCAGAAGAACAGTGATAAGGGAGAAATGGGAGAGATTTTGGGCTGAGCAAGGAGAGAGAGAGAGAGCTGAAGAGGAAGAGAGGGAGAGAAAAGACAGGGAGTGGAGGGAAGAGATTGTTGCCCGTAAGGAGGTTGTTGTTGCTGAGGAGGTTGTTGTTGCTGAGGAGGTTGTTGTTGCTGAGGAGGTTGTTGTTGCTGAGGAGGTTGTTATTGCTGAGGAGGTTGTTGTTGCTGAGGAGAGTTGGGGTGAGGAGGTTGTTGCTGAGGAGAGTCAGTGTGAGGAGGTTGTTGCTGAGGAGAGTCGGTGTGAGGAGGTTGTTGCTGAGGAGAGTCAGTGTGAGGAGGTTGCTGTTGCTGAGGAGAGTCGGTGTGAGGAGGTTGTTGCTGAGGAGAGTCAGTGTGAGGAGGTTGCTGTTGCTGAGGAGAGTCAGTGTGAGGAAGGGAATGGAGTTCTCCCTTGTGAGCCCTTAGTGCTCGTAGGTGTGATGAAGAATGAGGCTGAGAGTGGGGTGTTGATGTGTTCCACCCGGAAGAAGAGGGAGAAGTTGAAGGATGGGACTGAGAGTGGGGTGTTGATGTGTTCCACCCGGCGGAAGAGGAAGTGTGCGGAAGTTGAGCATGAGTCTTGTGGGAAGACTGGTGTGGAGTTGGAGGATGTGGGAGAGGAAGGAATGGAGATGGGAGAGGTTGCGTGTGGTGGTGTGAGTCTCGGAGAGGCGAGCCACAGAGAGAGAAAATGGTTTGACTGGAGGAAGAGGAAAAAAGGCTAAATTCAGAGAGAGGAATGAATGGGTGTGGGAATGAGAAAGAGTTGATGTGTTTGGCTGTGTATTGGAGTGTGCTGTGCAGAGAAGGTTCAGTTTGAAGTGTGAGGTGGTGGTGTGGTGTGATGGGTTTGGACTTAGGGTGTGAAACCAGTGGGAAGGAGTTTTGAGGTGTTCCTGCCTGTTGTTAGGGAGAGTTTGGGTTGTTTTTTTTTTATTGAATTATGAAGTGTAAAAAATGTCATATCCATAACATTTTTCTCATTATGGAAGGGAGGTGTGGCGAGACAATGCTTTCTCATACCTTCTGTTTATTATTATTGTTAAAATGATTAGCATGTCTGCTGAGCCGTAGCTTTAGCGGTTTTTCATTGCCCTGAGCCGGTGTTAGCAGAGAAATGACTCCGTGTAAGGAGGGTGACTTGGAAGTGTTACGAGTGGTGGACTCCACTGGCGTTTTCACGCTAACCAATCTGTGACTTTCAACTTGTGAATTGATCAATCAGAGTGGAGTGGGATGAGCAGTGGGGATTGGACAGACTGAACTTTGTGACGTCAGTGAATGCATTTAAGCAAGTGTCGCCGGATGTTCAGGGCGCCATTACATTTATTTTCAGCAAAGCAGTGTCCTTGAAGATGCTGGCGCCCTGCTTGATAGGTGTTTTACTCTTGGCGGTGGCCATGTAGAAACGAAGAATGATAGTGGTGAGAAACCTCAGCCCGCCCGGAACCGGCTGGAAGAGAACCCCTTTGCCCGGGGGTGGTGGAATGGTGGATAGCCAGCTTGCCTGCCTGCTTGCTTGCTTTGCTGAAGTGTGGTGGCCTGTCTCGCCGGAAAGACTGACTCCTTTCCAGAGAAGAAGAAGAAGGAGGAACCAGTTCCCTCTACACGACCCAGAAGTAGAAATGCTAGAGAGAGAGCAAGAGAGAATGTCAAGTCTCCGACCCTTTTCATCGTTGTGGTGATTTTCTCCCGGGTCACCGGCTGCAATGTCGGTGCACTCAAACCCCCTTCCCCCAACCTCAACCCCTGTGCTAAACGCATTAGGCGTGGGATGTAGGTCCGTGCATCCACAGCTCCACGATTTCATCGAAAGGTCAGTTAAGTACACTTAGTTTATCATCTCGGCTCAGGGCAGACAGTTTCTTTTCCTTGTTTGTTTTCTCCATGTCTCATTGCGAGTTTTGAAATGAATTGTTTGCTTGTGCTTGCATTTGATGCATTTTTGAGGCGCTTGCCGCCCATTCCCCTTTCAAGGGTATTGCATCCTGAAATATTAAACAACTTCTTTTGAATTGATACTGGTTTTGCCATTGCTTCATTGTCAGACAGTTACCATCTATCGTTTGAGTGAAGGAATGAAGGTGCGTGCTTTGGTTCTTCAAGATTTCACCCCTAGACATTGAAATAAGCCATTTGATTTATTCAGCTGGGATAAGTTAAATTAACGTAAAGAACGAGTACGTCACAGTGGGGATGGTGGTGTTTACAGTGGTGGTGGTGTTGGGGATGGTGGTGTTTACAGTGGTGGTGGTGGTGGTGGTGGGGATGGTGGTGTTTACAGTGGTAGTGGTGGTGGTGGGGATGGTGGTGTTTACAGTGGTGGTGGTGGTGGGGATGGTGGTGTTTACAGTGGTGGTGGTGGTGGTGGTGTTTACAGTGGTAGTGGTGGTGGGGATGGTGGTGTTTACAGTGGTGGTGGTGGTGGTGGGGATGGTGGTGTTTACAGTGGTGGTGGTGGTGGTGGGGATGGTGATGTTTACAGTGGTGGTGGTGGTGGTGGTGTTT
>JAWQFJ010001787.1:0-5000 GCA_034096865.1 Theodoxus fluviatilis | reverse complement strand
GACATTGTAGAAAAAGCCCACAGTTTTGCATGTATAAAAACCAAAACTTACGTCTTGACAGCAGAACTCCCAACCACATGGTGTATGGCGATATAAGTCTTTATCCCCAGTCCATCTCAGTGTCCACGAATTGCTGTAGAATATTGGCTTTAAATATGTAAAAGGCCGAATAGTTTAATACCAAAGTAAGCATACTTTTCGCTACTTAAGTCTTTTGAACCCAGCCCTAGAAATTGGGTAACACGAAAAAAACAGTGTGTCCAATTTTGACTCGCCAGTGTGTAGTTTACTTGTATAGTGAGCTATGAAAACGTTTTTAGTTAAGAGCATTCAAACTAAGACTGAGAAATTACCATATCCAAGAATGGCAGAGTAACAACACAACGAGTGAGATATACCGTTGGTACACTTCCTTTAAAACCACCTTTGGAAAAGAAGAAAATCTTTATAACTAAGAAACTCCGAGATTCACTTATAAGGTTCAGATGTAGTATGAACAATCTGAAGAATAACAAACATCGCTTTAATGAAAGAAAGGAGAACATGAATGCCTCCTATGCAACGAAAGTAAAAAGGAGGGCTATTTATTGTTGAAATGTACCTTCAACTCGGACCAGAGAATGAAATATCTTTAGCAATATCTGCACACAAAAATGTATGCCCATAGTGTACACATGCACAGCTAATTGATACATTGTGTGAGAGACAAACAAGAGACGTGGCCATATGCATGTATGTTCACTATGCTCTAAAACTTCGGACAGAGAAGCTTTCAGTTGACACCCAGTGCTAACTCCCTGCTGATAATTGTCCCTCACATTCATCTGACTATGTGATATCATTATTGTGATGGGCGGTCATCCTAAAACAATTAAATGTCATTGTCAGAATCTCTCACTCTCTCTCTCTCTCTGAGTTTCTCTCTCTCTCTCTCTGTGTCTCTCTCTGTCTCTCTCTCTCTCTGAGTATCTCTCTCTGAGTCTCTCTCTCTCTCTGAGTATCTCTCTCTCTGAGTCTCTCTCTCTCTGTCTCTCTCTGTCTCTCTGTCTCTGTCTCTGTCTCTGTCTCTCTCTCTCTCTCTCTCTCTCTCTCTCTCTCTCTCATTTTTTAATGTATCGTCTCGAACCCTCAATTTAATGTGCTACGGTGATATTGGACGACCTCCTTTGTACATACATGTCACTCTAAGAAGGAGTATCAAGTTTTGGCTAAAGATTTTACGAATGAACAATGACAGACTACCAAGGAAAGTGTATCATATGATGTGCAACTATTCACCTCATAACACTACGTGGGCTTCGATGATAAAGGATGTGCTGGCAACATTCAGTTATGAAAATGTTTGGTTGAATCAGTGTGTTGAAAACGAGCTTGTCTTTGTAAAGGACCTGAGGGATAAAATGATTAGTCTTTCATTTCTCGATGGAAATATGATCTAAATAACAGTAATATATATTTCTTCTATAAAGAAATTAAGGGTGAGTGTGCTGTTGAAAATTACTTGTATAGTATCGATAAGAGCGTGTTTAGGGACATGTTGTTTCGATTTAGGATGGGCATTACAGATTTGTACGTTCATAAACAAAGATATGTAACACATTCGTGTGAAATACTTTGTCCATTGTGTAGAAAAGCGGATGAGAATGCATCTCTCTTCTTGTTGGAATGCCCTGCACTGCAGGACCTACGGGAACGGTATCTGTTTCCACATATCTCACCCAATGAAAACTGTTTCAAAACCCTTTTGAGTAATGACAGCGAGATAGTTAGCAGAGCCACGAGTATATTCATATATAAAGCATTCCAACGTAGAATGTGTGCTGAAAACATAACGGAATCCAATGGCTTTTATCTCGATGGCTAATTTGGTAATCTGTACATTGTTGCGGATATCCACCTGCTTTTATGTATGTATATGCAAAATATGTAATTGAAATAGGCTGGAGGCCTATTCAATAAATCGTTCGTTTGTTCGTTCGTTCTCTCTCTCTCTCTCTCTCTCTCTCTCTCTCTCTCTCTCTCTCTCTCTCTCTCTCTCTCACACACACACACACACACACACACACACACACACACACACACACACACATACACACGCACACACTGCTCCTTAATTTCTCTTTGTGCTGCAACATCCATTGAACTTCTCGTTCCTGCAGTCGTCCGATGCAGGTTTACCACACAGAAAACCTTCGAGGCTGACTACATTTCCTTGCATGGACGATGGTAGCTTTTGGTCTTACTGTTTCCAGTACCGTGTCCTCCGTGCTCAACAGCGTAGCCACAGTGACGTGGCAGGACTTTGTAAAGCCAGCACTGGGCAGCAAGCTGACCGACAATCGCCAGGGTCTGGTCACCAGACTTCTGGGTAAGTAAGTGGACTGTGGGGATTCACCAACGCTACCATATCCACCACCACCACCACCACCACCACCACCACCACACCACCACCACCACCACCACCACCATCACCACCACCACCAAAACCATCGCTGTCGCTAACACATATCACCACCCCTTTTGCTACTGCCACCTCCATAGCTATCACCACCACTGCTGCTGCTGCTACTGCTGCTGATGATGATGGCCATAATGGTGATTGGTGGTGGTGATGGTGGTGGTGGTGGTGGTGGTGCTGCTGCTGCTGCTGATGATGATGATGTTGGCGATGATGATGATCATTGGTGGTGGTGGTGGTGGTGGTGGTGGTGGTGGTGGTGGTGGTGGTGGTGGTGCTGCTGCTGCTGCTGCTGCTGATGATGATGATGATGTTGGCGATGATGATGATCATTAGTGTTGGTGGAGGTGGTGGTAGCGGTAGTGATGGTGCTGCAGCTGCTCCTGTTGCTGCTGCTGCTGCTGATGATGATTGTAATTGATGGTGGTGCTGATGATGATGCTTTTGCTTCTGCTATTTTGTTACTATCACAATCGTCGATGTCTGTGATCATTATCATCATTGTTGTGTATACGTTGCTAAACGGTCTGAATGTTTTCAACCTATATTGGGAGTACAAAACAGATGCACTAGGAAAGATGAATCTGCCTCTAATCCACCAAGTAACTTCATGTCGTATCAAATGCAAAGTACGGCCGGAACCGCTCGATACCCTCCTCGTCAGCTGGAACCCCTGGCTGCCGGGGTTTCGGGGCCTGCTCCAGCAGCTCAGCCAGGGGCCTGCTCCAGTAGCTCAGCCAGGGGCCTGCTCCAGTAGCTCAGCCAGGGGCCTGCTCCAGTAGCTCAGCCAGGGGCCTGCTCCAGTAGCTCAGCCAGGGGCCTGCTCCAGTAGCTCAGCCAGGGGCCTGCTCCAGTAGCTCAGCCAGGCCTGCTGCAGTAGCTCAGCCAGGGGCGGCCCCAAGTAGCCAAAGAGACTATCGAGGGGTATCGGGACAGAGTCAGATCATTCAGACCCAACTGTGCGTTCAAATCTCCCTGGAAGAGTGAGCAAAACAACGGGGCCTCCAAACTCCATACCCACTCCCAAGAGCACTACTACACACATCTACTACTCACATCTACTACACACATCTACTACACACATCTACTACACACATCTACTACTCACATCTACTACTCACATCTACTACACACATCTACTACTCACATCTACTACACACATCTACTACTCAAACAAAAAATCAACACCTACCACTCACTCGCCATTTCTTCTGGCAAGACAGTCTTCTTATGACGTGCTGAATCTTGCCAGAGGCCGTTGATCCTGTGACGTTATACACGTTCCATAAGCTCCCTTACAGGAGGCCTGCCCTGTGTTGCAGTCTTGCTGTACGGAGGCCTGGGCATTGGCATGGCTTTCCTCACCCAGACACTTGGCGGTACAGTTGTCCAGGTATGTCTCTGTCTGCCTGTGTGTGTATGAATGTGTGTGTATGAATGTGTGTGTATGTGTGTGTGTGTATGAATGTGTATGTGTGTGTGTATGTGTGTGTGTGTGATGAATGTGTGTATGAATGTGTGTGTATAAATGTGTGTGTGTGTGTGTGTGTGTGCGCGTTTGTGCGTGCGTGTGTGTGTGTGTGTGTGTGTGTGCGTGTGTGTGTGTGTGTGTGTGTGTCTGTGTGTGTGTGTGTGTGTTGTTATTTTCTTGCTCCTGCCTATTGACTAGGTTTACGCACATCTCATGACTTTCTTACCCTTGCTTTCTGACTACAGCTATCTCTCTTCCTAACACATCGAGTTTGCACATTTGAAATATCCCTGCCGATGCTCACCACAAGGTTTCGTGAGAATTTAAAATGGAACGCACTGTGTTTGTAAATGAGATCTCTCAGTGCGACCCAACTAACGATCAATATGACGTCATGGTTGATGACTCGCATGATGATATATGTCGATGACTTCTCACCTCTGACGTCAGCGTGCCCTTACGCAGGCCACCTACAGCTTTCCGGCAGCGGCTTCCTCAGCACTGACGGGCCTGTTCCTGCTTGGTGCCTTCTTCCCTTGGGCTAATTGGAAGGTGAGTCGTCATCATCATCATCGTCGTCGTCGTCATCATCATCATCATCATCATCATCATCATCATCATCATCATCATCATCATCATCATCATTGCAGTCATAGTCGTCATTGTCATCATTATCACCAACATCAACATCAGCACCACAGCAGCAGCCGTCATCACCGCCATTAGTATTAATAGTATTATTATCATCGTCGACGTCGTAGTCGTCAATTGTCGCGTGATAAACAGCGACAATAGGGGTGATGTGGTCTAGTCACCTTTTCTTGTAAATAAACAAGGGTAAAATTATCTTCTCCATGTCGCGGCTGCACGCCTGCAGTTGTGGGCGTGGCCTCCGCGTAATGGAATGCCACAGTTTCGCTCCGGAGTGAACCCGGAGGGGGAGAAGGGTCTCCGGAGGGGGTCATGGTGAGCGAGATCTGCGGGGTCTACTCGCTTACTAACAGGGGGATCTGTGGGTTGCGTGGGTTTGATGAGTAGTGATTGGAGAAGGTAGTGGGAGCGGGAAAATCT
>JAWQFJ010001786.1:55000-62166 GCA_034096865.1 Theodoxus fluviatilis | reverse complement strand
TATAAATCGTCGTCTTTGAAGTGCCTGGGTGTGGCTTTTGTCCTATCCTGTAGTATACTGCTATGCACTCGGGAACATTGTCGGCACTGACAGTGACAGGTTCTCGAAAGGGTTGTACCTGGCTGCTGAAATCTTCCTGCGATCTCTGGCACGTGTGATTTTCTCTTTATGGCTGGCTATCATCAAGATGCAGACCTCCGCTGTCATGGCTTGCCCGCTGGATCTGACGCAGTACAGAACTCGATATATTTTATAAACCCAAATTACACCGTGTGTTGCTTCTTTAGGGAGCCCTGTCGTTCTGTCTCCCTGTGGAAGCACTTGTGCATATGGGAATTGTACTGACGATGCACGCTAGAGTTGTCTGAGTGAATCACATGCCTAACCATCAGAGAATAGTGACATCAGTGCTGACCAGGATGGCTCTGTCTATGACCTCCAGGTCGGCCACCTTGTGCTGCCATGTGGTGCCCATGACGGAGCAAAGAATTCAACTCATTGAAATATCTTTCTGCCTGAACGCTGACATATCTATAGTAGTGGACGGCACTGTGGTGTTGTAACAAATTATATTGTCACCAAAGACTGGCGAAGATTTGTGACCAAAATTTCTCTTTATTAAACTTTGTGGTATTTCCATTTTAGCTCCAGTACGTCTTTGTGTGTGCGTCTTTGAATTAAAAAAATTATCGAAGCAATAGAGTAAGCATGAGAAGGGAGAGGGGGGGGGGAGAGAGAGAGAGAGAGAGAGAGAGAGAGAGAGAGAGAGAGAGAGAGAGAGAGAGAGAGAGAGAGAGAGAGAGAGAGAGTGAGAGAGAGAGAGAGAGAGAGAGAGAGAGAGAGAGAGAGAGAGAGAGAGAGAGAGAGAGAGAGAGAGAGAGAGAGAGAGAGACGAAACAATGAGAAAGAGAAACAGACAGGCAGAGACCCCCCCCCCCCAAAAAAAAAGGGGGGGGGCGGAAGGACGGATCGAGAGAGAAACAGAGACATGTGGTACATAATTGGAACACATGGACAAAACGGAGCTGTGCAGAAGAAAGACAGGCAGATAAATGAACGCCACTGACGCAAAATAAGCCGGGACACATTCAAGCATCTGAAAGGGGAGTACGAACCGATGGTAACACTTTCTCAAAGAGTTTCTCGTTTCCATGACTACTTTTGTAACCCACCGAGGAAAATCTCTTTGAAACATGAGGACGGATTTTATGCAAAACGCTACCCCACAGTACAAGCGAAGATGTACGACTAACAGATTTTTGCGTTGGATTCTAATGACATAGCATCAGGATGTATGAAGGGATGGTGTTTTACGGCCTATCAGCCTTTGTAGGCTATGTAAGGCCTTTAAGCACGAAAATCACTAGAACAGTTAAGAGTGAACGCAAATCAAGTCACGGTGTCCCTAGTTATTCGCGTAGGAGACGCGGTGGGTCAATTCTTACCCCGAACACACAGGGGGACAGAGTATCTGACCCCAACAACTCATTATTAGATTGCTATTTTAAAAAATCATTATGCATAAAACAAAAACAAAAAGAGCTTATTTTGGGCGTTGTACACCCATTGACTTAGATGGAATACTGTGTCGTTTACATGCAACTATCATTCTCCCAAGTGTCATTGTTTCTTCACTTAATCCATTTGCATTACAATTGTCTAATAATCGTTGAAATGTCAAATGAAGACTTTGGGAAGAAAAATAGCAAGGAGAGTGAAGAGAGGAACACGGAACACGGTGGACAAAAGAGAAGAAAAGAGAACAGTCAGATTTATTTATTTTACGACAAAAGAAGAGTATTATATTGTGGAAGTAGTCGGAAATAAAGATAAGAGGAAAAAGTTGTGGTTTTATATAACAACTTATCATTCCTTTATGAATGCCAAACGACTTTATGCTTTACCCTTTGTAAAACGAGGTAAAACTAAAATGATTTAACAGCATAAACAATCTCAAACATCTCAAACTTTTTATTGCTTTTATCTGTTGAACACAAAACACATAAAAATTGTCAAAATGTGAGAGTACACAAAGATGCCAATCAAGCATATGTAAAGAACACAGTAACAAAGTTACAAAATTGCACATGGGTGGATTATATATAGCCATTTGCTTTTCGATTGTGAATGTTTTAATCAACACTAAGTTTCACAAAATATATTTTGAGCTGTAGAATCTCACATGTTAAAGTATACAGTAGTGTAAAAGATAGATAAACAGGTTATCACAGCAGACCTTATTGGTCGCAATTTTACATTCTTCTCGTATGAATACTCAACCAAAAGCCTGAACTTTTAAAAGGTAGTGTTGTATCCCTAATTTGTGACATATCACCACAGGACATGGTGCTAAAACAAAGAAAAGTGTCGATGTGCACAAATACAAATGGCTATGAAAAATACTGCAGGTTCCATTTTAATATGTTCCTGCATCAAAACAACTGTATCGAAACACTAACACAAAAATGTTCGTTGTGCCAGATCGTCTCAAGGAACTTCACAATGAGTACAAGGATCACTCATATTCAACTGAGATGATATAGTGACATCTTTTCTTATGTACATTGCTGTCTGCATTAGAGATGTCATTACATTCATGAAGACAAACCCCGTTTGTGAATGTCGCAAACTTAGTATGCACAAAGAGCTAAGCGCAACTTATTTTTTTTTCGGACATTCTCTCTCTCTCTCTCTCTCTCTCTCTCTCTCTCTCTCTCTCTCTCTCTCTCTCTCACACACACACACACACACACACACACACACACACACACACACACACTCACACACACACACACACACTCTCACACACACACACACACACACACACACACACACACACACACACACGCACCTCATCTATTCTCATCTCAGCTTATTGAGCGTCTGATACTCTCTTCGTTCCCTTACACTGAAGTGACTGCCTTACATCCGTCATATGTACGTCACAGTTACATCTTGAGATACATGTCTACCATGGCAGCGACAGACTTTCCGTCTCGCATCAATCACAGAAAGAGTGTGTGAACCAACCACAACACATCAGCCAGTTTTCCTTGACGGCATACAACTCTACAAAAGTTGCACTGTGCGGCCCTTGGTATAGCTGGTCTCGGCAGTCCAGTAGGTTCAGTGCTTACGCTTAAGTGGGCTCAGAAGTTCTGTCAGCTGAGATGTTCAAAGCCTGTACAAAGCGGAATCGCCAGTCACAGCTACGTATTTATTGTGGCCACCCCCGTCTTAAGCTGTTGGACAGTCTTCACCACACGTAGTTAACAAGCTCCATGAGGGTAAATTCTGTGATAAGGTGCACCTATCACCAAGTGTATTGTACATCTACTGTGTTCATGTGATAGGGTGCACCTATTACCAAGTGTATTGTACATCTACTGTGTTCATTCTCTATTCAGTTATCCCTGCTTCTGTCTCTTCCCGACCTCCTATCCTGTGTGTCAGATCTCTCTGTGTGTCAGACCTCTCTCCAACACCCCCCCCCTCCCCCATCCTTTGTCTAAGGCAAGCTGACCAGCTGACCGCTCTGCGACCCCTCCTCTTCTGTGGTCTGATTGTTGGTGCAGCAGCCCTGTGAGTCACTTGTTACATTAGCGTGACCCCTGGCTAGTGAGCCGTTCTCCCACTCTGGCATCTGAATTGTAACTTTTTTACTATAAATCTGATGTTTCCCCTCAAGTAAGACAACTACTTGCAACGGCATATGATTCATTCATTAGACTGTGTTGTGCTGAATGAGGCACATTTGCAAGAAGTAATTTCAAAGCGAGTTAAGTTAAATAATCTCTCCTTTCTGCCAAATTGAAGCCCGAACCCAGGAACCAGGGTTAGGAACTGGGAAATAATCTACACCCTGACTCCTGTGAGGTCCGTGCATTCCTTTCTTAAGGGGGAACGGCACACAAGACACTAGAGACCACTACCACGTACCACGGTCTAGAGAGGCCACTGCCACCACGGTCTTGGGTTGGTCCAGGCCATTATCATAAAGGCCTCGGACCAGCAAGCAGCGCCTGTATCCATGGGTTAATAAAGTTGTGGAAAGCAGCTACGACTCGTCTCATACCTGCGCCCTTCTACCATCAAGCCTCGAGCTCCTCACCGCTCAAACCTCAACCACCGGCTTTTGTCCCCCATCTTCACAATTCAAAAGGGACGGTAGCCTCTCTTCTTGAACTCCTTCACGTAGGTCGACAGTTCCACAATTCCCTCGTGGATGCCCTCCCCCACAGTTGCGCATGTGCCGTGCACGTACCACTTCCGGTCTTTGAGCTGGTCCAGGTGGAGTGCGTCCGCCACTTCCGAGATGGCCATGGCACCTATGGAGAGGAAACACAGATATGCTGTTTGTTTGCTTGGCTTTGTTTGCTTGGCTTTGTTTGCTTGGCTTTGTTTGCTTGGCTTTGTTTGCTTGGCTTTGTTTGCTTGGCTTTGTTTGCTTGGCTTTGTTTGCTTTGGCTTTGTTTGCTTTGGCTTTGTTTGCTTGGCTTTGTTTGCTTGGCTTTGTTTGCTTGGCTTTGTTTGCTTGGCTTTGTTTGCTTGGCTTTGTTTGCTTGGCTTTGTTTGCTTGGCTTTATTTGCTTGGCTTTGTTTGCTTGGCTTTGTTTGCTTGGCTTTGTTTGCTTGGCTTTGTTTGCTTGGCTTTGTTTGCTTGGCTTTGTTTGCTTGGCTTTGTTTGCTTTGGCTTTGTTTGCTTGGCTTTGTTTGCTTGACTTTGTTTGCTTGGCTTTGTTTGCTTGGCTTTGTTTGCTTGGCTTTGTTTGCTTGGCTTTGTTTGCTTTGGCTTTGTTTGCTTGGCTTTGTTTGCTTGGCTTTGTTTGCTTGGCTTTGTTTGCTTGGCTTTGTTTGCTTGGCTTTGTTTGCTTGGCTTTGTTTGCTTGGCTTTGTTTGCTTGGCTTTGTTTGCTTGGCTTTGTTTGCTTGGCTTTGTTTGCTTGGCTTTGTTTGCTTGGCTTTGTTTGCTTGGCTTTGTTTGCTTGGCTTTGTTTGCTTGGCTTTGTTTGCTTGGCTTTGTTTGCTTGGCTTTGTTTGCTTTGGCTTTTTAATTCCTTCTATACATTAAGAGAAAAGTACATGTATATGTTCCTTTGTCTGTCCCCGAAAGGCTCCAGAACGAGAAAAGCTACAACAGAAACAACAACAACAACAGCAACAACAACAAGTGAGCACTATTTGAAATCAACGTATCTCAGAGATGGTTTTAAGCTCTTTATATATATATATATATTTTTTTTAATAAGTCTAATGCTATGAAAGCAGTAGTGTCCATCTTGCTGCGCGGAGCGATCAGAGTTACGTCCCTTAGTTCACAATTTGTCAGATCAAAGACACTATCTTGATAGTGTCTTTGGTCAGATCAAAGATAGATAGTGTCTTTGGTCAGATGTATGACTCTCCAGAACAGGAAGAGCTTCAACAAATCCCAGCACAGATTTGAAATCAGCGTAACTCAGACATGGCCTCTTGCTATTCTCATGCATTTTTAGTGGTTTTCGTTTTTTTATTAAAAAAAAATAGATTCCACCCGGTACGTTCGAAGATGCAAGTCTAAAATATGGACCATCGGTATCAAAGAATGTACTGCTTCATGTGTTGTCGAACAGAGGCACTTACTTTTGCTAGAGACAATATATCAGGCCCCAAACTACAACGCCTGAATAATCGAAAGTATCTCTTCGCCACTCTGAGTTCAGGGGCGCGTTGCTTACGCTAGGAACCTTGCAAGATCTTGCGAGGAATAGGCCGATGTCAACACGATGAAATCAGATGTAAGAGCAGTCAAATATTTGACACGTGTTGACATCGGCTTCAATCTCGCAGCGTGGCCTGACTACATTCCTCACAAAGCACAAACAACGATAGTGGAGTTACGGTGACTAAAACTACAAGAGGTCATTCAGCACACTCAAGTGACAGCCGAAGTCCAAGGACAAGACGTACCGGGCAAGTCCTGCTTGTTGGCAAAAACAACTACGGGAACTCCCGCCATGTTCGGGGTCTTGAGGATTCCGTGTAGCTCCTCGCAGGCTTCCGGCATGCGCACTCTGTCTGCGCTGTCCACCACGAACAGCAGGCCTGAGGTTAGAGAAAGAGCCAAGTCATATTATAATTATGTAGATATCGTGTGCATATTTCGTGACAGGTCACAGAGAGATCAGCTCTTGTGAATTCTGCCTTTTGACCATCTGGAATGGTGCAAACAGCGGGTTTTTTGTGTGCATTGTGAACATGATGGAAGGTTTGATTTTGTGCGAGGCGTAGTTCCGTGGTTTAATACCTGGGACGGGAGAAATCTTGATTTTTTTTGTTGGTCTTCTTGTGTGTAGTCGACGGGCGAACGTCGAAGTTTGCAAGTTTTAAAAACAGCACCACTCAACTCTATCTGACTTCCTCACCCGATAAAGGGTGCTCTTACTTAATTAAAGTGCTTTTATGTATATTCTCCAGCACCTCATCCCAGTGTCTTCTTACTCACAACAGTGATCTCCAGAAATGTCCTAGCCCTCTTCACGTCATGAGTGAGGTAAGATTTTATCCAAAAATTGGCAATTTTATGATTCTTTTTCGTCCCGCTCCACCGCATTCTCTCTCTCTCTCTCTCTCTCTCTCTCTCTCTCTCTCTCTCTCTCTCTCTCTCTCTCACACACACACACACACACACACACACACACACACACACACACACACACACACACACACATATAAACACACACTAAAGCACGTTCCCATTCGACGCAATCTTCACATTCTGGGTTGATAAGTAGACGACTGTTTTGTTCATTAATTCATTGTTACTCCAGTGTTTAATGAACCTCTCACCTTGAGTGTTTTCATAGTAGTGCTTCCAGAGCTGCCTGAGCTTCTCCTGACCTCCCACGTCCCACACGGTGAAGGTCACGCCCTTGACCGGAGAGATGGTCTCCACGTTGAAGCCGATTGTGGGAATGGTGTTGATCGATTTGTTCAGCTTCAGCTTGTACAGGATTGTTGTCTTCCCTACAGGTAGAAACCGTAGACCTCAGTGAGCCATATATATATATATATATATATATATATATATATATATATATATATATATATATGCTGCTACATCTGGACAGTCAGACGGATGGCAACGCACACACATACACACACACGTGCATGACCAGGCAGCCAGCC
>JAWQFJ010001786.1:0-50000 GCA_034096865.1 Theodoxus fluviatilis | reverse complement strand
GCAACTACAATTGTTATGTGTGTATGTAGCCTAATCTTGAAAGGGATCATATTAAAGTTAACTATTTGAAATAGTGTAAACACCTGGTTTGTGCTAGTTTTGCTGGCATTAAGAATTTGCGAACTAAATAAATTTGTTGTGTGGCTTGAATTCTTTATGTTTGCTCAGTGATATCATTTTTGCAAAAACTATATTAAAAAAAAAAAAAATTTGAATAATACTATTTTGGGTGTCTTAAGTTAACATTATATTTGTTGAATAATGTTTTCTTTGGAACTTGAGTGTCTGAGTAAAGTTTTGTTTCACATCTGTGTAGTGAATTTTCTTTAGTAGCGTTTGGGGGGGAAAAGTATGAGTGTCCACATGAAAAGGAGACTTTCAACCAAACAAACAAACATGTAAACTACAAAAATGAGTATTTAATAAGGAAAACAAACTTATAGTTAAGGTGTGAGGGGTGGGAGGGGGTGGGATTTGTAGACCTAACCTTTTTTATGTTTCTTTTTTTCTTTTAGGCCAGATTGAGACTGTACGTGTGTGTGTGTGTATGTGTGTGTGTGTGTGTGTGTGTGTGTGTGTGTGTGTGTGTGTGTGTGTGTGTGTGTGTGTTATGAAATGTCATGTATTAAGCAGTTTATGTGAACAAATCAAAATTTTTCTTTTGCTGAAAATGCTGATTTACAAAATAATAGATTCTGTGAGTGCTCATAGGTCAGGGAAGATGGGACAGGATGCAGTTTGTTACATACAAGTATACCTTTGATTTGTTGATTTCTTTCTTTATTTCTTTTTAACACTCAAAAACGTTTAGGGCTAGCGGGAGTGGGGGGTCTGTCAGGTTACTATAACCACAACCCTTTTTTGTTTGGCCTCAATACATTTCAGTTTTCGTCCGTCCGGGCGTCTGTAAAAACTTTAACGTTGGATTTTTCTCGGAGACTATTAAGTCTATCAACACCCAATTTGGCGTGATGGTGTATGATGACAAGGCGTCAAAAAATATACATAGTGACTTGACCTTGCTTCAATGTTGTCTAAAAAAACAGCCATTTTTCACATTTTCTCAATTTTCTCTGAAGTTTTTTAGATTGGATACCTGACCTATATATGGTGTATAGAGCAAAGTAATCCCTATCTTTTGATACCAGTTTGATTGACCTTGCTTCAAGGTCAAGGTCACAGGAGGTCTTTAAAGTTGGATTGTATACATATTTTGAAGTGACCTTGACCCTGAACTATGGAAGATAACTCTTCCAAACTTCATAACATTGTAGTACACATGTTATACTTTCATTCTAGGTCACCCGTGTCGTCCGTCCGGGCGTCCTGTCGTCCGTAAAAAACTTTAACGTTGGATTTTTCTCGGAGACTATTAAGTCTATCAACACCCAATTTGGCATGATGGTGTAGGATGACATGGCGTACAAAAACATACACAGTGACTTGACCTTGCTTCAAGGTCAAGGTCACAGGAGCTCTTTAAAGTTGGATTGTATAAATATTTTGAAGTGACCTTGACCCTGAACTATGAAAGATAACTCTTCCAAACTTTATAACATTGTAGTACACATGTTATACTCTCATATTAGGTCACCTGTGTCATCCATCCTGTCGTTCGTAAAAAACTTTAACGTTGGATTTTTCTCGGAGACCATTAAGTCTATCAACACCCAATTTGGCATAATGTGTAGGATGACAAGGCGTACAAAAACATACATAGTGACTTGACCTTGCTTCAAGGTCAAGGTCACAGGGGCCGTAAATGTTTAAAAAACAGCCATTTTTCACATTTTACCCAAATTTCTCTGAAGTTTTTTAGATTGGATTCCTCACCTATATATGGTATATAGGGCAAAGTAAGCCCTATCTTTTGATACCAGTTTGGTTTACCCTGCTTCAAGGTCAAGGTCACAGGAGCTCTTCAAAGTTGGATTGTATACATATTTTGAAGTGACCTTGACCCTGAACTATGGAAGATAACTGTTTCAAACTTAATAATTATGTGGGGCACATGTTATACTTTCATCATGAGACACATTTGGTCACATATCAAGGTCAAGGTCACTTTGACCCTTATGAAATGTGACCAAAATGGGGTAGTGAACCACTAAAAGTGACCATATCTCATGGTAGAAAGTGCCAATAAGCACCATTGTGCTTCCTATGTCTTGAATTAACAGCTTTGTGTTGCATGACCTTGGATGACCTTGACCTTGGGTCAAGGCCACATGTATTTTGGTAGGAAAAATGTGTAAAGCATTTCTTAGTGTATGATGTCATTGGTAGGTTTAGTTGTTTGACCTTGACCTTGAAGGTCACCTGAAGGTCAAGGTCATGTAAAGGTCAAGGTCAAGCGTGTGAGTTGTATGGGATTTGCCCTTTTTGTTCTTGTTTCTTTTTTCCTTAGTAGAGGAGGCCAGATTGAACATAAACCATATTTTCTTTCATTGAAAATGCCTTTTAAAGATATTTGAATAGTGGATTCCCAGAGAGTTCATAGGACAGGAAAGATGGGACAGCACATTGTTCATTGCTTAAGTAAACTGGCAGTTTGTTTCTTTTCCTTTTTTGCATGATCGAAAAAAAGTTGATAATCGGCAACAAATAAAAATAGATCAGGTTACCTTTATTGAGGGGCCTCAAATTCTAATACATAATGATATTAGACATTGTGACTTGAGTTGAATGTGAGACAAATGCATGTGAAATTTTGATAGATTTATCATCACTAAGACCCCAAAATTTCTTAGTTAAGGTTCCCCCCCTGTGGTTGGGATAGTGTGGGGGGAAAAAGAGAGGAGAAAAAGAAATCAAAGTAAACAAGAAACTACTTGCTATCCCATCTTCCCTACGATCACTGTTTAAGTAAAAATGCATTTTCAGCTAAAGAGAAATTTTTGACTCACATGCGAAGCAAAAGTGAGTCTATGTACTGAGCCGAGTCGTCCGTCCGTCCGGGCGGGCGGGCGGGCGGGCGGGCGGGCGTCCGTCCGTCCGTCCGTAAAAAACTTAAACGTTGGATTTTTCTCGGAGACCATTAAGTCTATCAACACCAAATGTGGCATGATGGTGTATGATGACAAGGCCTCAAAAAACATACATAGTGACTTGACCTTGCTTCAAGGTCAAGGTCACAGGAGCCATAAATGTGGTCTCAAAAACAGTCATTTTTCACATTTTCCCAATTTTCTCCCACGTTATTGAGAATGGCGACCTTAGCTACAAGTGGTATATAGGTCAAAGCAAGCCCTATCTTTTGATACCAGTTTGGTTGACCTTGCTTCAAGGTCAAGGTCACAGGAGCTCTTCAAAGTTGGATTGTATACATATTTTGAAGTGACCTTGACCCTGAACTATGGCAGATAACTGTTTCAAACTTAATAATTATGTGGGGCACATGTTATACTTTCATCATGAGACACATTTGGTCACATATCATCAAGGTCAAGGTCACTTTGACCCTTATGAAATGTGACCAAAATGGGGTAGTGAACCACTAAAAGTGACTATATCTCATGGTAGAAAGTGCCAATAAGCACCATTGTGCTTCCTATGTCTTGAATTAACAGCTTTGTGTTGCATGACCTTGGATGACCTTGACCTTGGGTCAAGGTCACATGTATTTTGGTAGGAAAAATGTGTAAAGCATTTCTTTGTGTATGATGTCATTGGTAGGTTTAGTTGTTTGACCTTGACCTTAAAGGTCACCTGAAGGTCAAGGTCATATAAAGGTCAAGATCAAGCATGTGAGTCGTATGGGCTTTGCCCTTCTTGTTATTCATGTTCTGATGAATTTCCAGTGGTTGCTCGCATTGTGTTTTAATTGATGATTGATGAAAAGTATTTGCTTCCTTACACATTTGGTGGATTTGCATTGTGATAGAACAACAATAACAACAACAACATCAACAACCACACCTTTGTATCAGAACAAATTATCGTAATGCCATGGGTCGGTGTGTGAAGGCTGCACCAAAAATATATAGTTGTGGTTGCATTTACCTGACCAACCCTTTTTTTCTGCCGACCCTAAACTTTTTTTTCAATCATGCGAAAAGAAAATATCAAGAAATTGATGGTAAACAACCAACTGCGTGCTGTCCCATCTACCCTGCCCTATGATCACTCAGGGAATCCACTATTAGGTTATTAAAAAAGAGAAGCTTTTTCAGTGATAGAAAGTATGGTTTATGTTAAATCTGGCCTCTTCCATGAAGGAGAAGAAAATAAAGTTAAGGCTGACCTACCAGCCTTTTTTTTGGGTGGTTGTTGCCATGTTTCCTTAACTACATTTTTTTTTTTTTTTGGCCTAATGAAAATCTACCATGGTCATTATTGCTCTGCTGCTTGCAAGCTATGCATGGTAATTGGAAGTCCCCTTTTGTTGAAACCAAAACTAGGCCATAGTGAGATGGGTTCCGAGTGAAGTGTTGGGATTACCATATCACTGCCAGGCCTCCCTTAGTTCAGGCTTCAAGAACCCACCCTTCCTTGTATGCCTGTGTAGTGCTGTCCTGTATCCTGCTCATTCCCTATGCAACTTGTTTCATTGGGTTGCAATTTCATAATAGTTTGTTCACAGAGTGAAGGTAACCTTGAATCTTGTATATATGAAATACATATTTTATGTTTGAGTCCTTTGTTTTTTGCATGCATTTTGAACTAATATTATTACTGTTATACTGTAGATTTTGCTTGCATGAGGATATTATTGAAAATATGAAGTATTGTTTGCTGTATGATTTTCTGTCCTTTTAAAGATGGATACCACATTGCCCGTTGGAATCCTGGAGCCAGAAAGTTCACCAGAAGTTCAAGCCAAGGAAAAAGCCATAACAGCAAGAAATAGAGTAAGGAATTTTATAGCTTTGCATGGAAGTTTGTGGCATTTGAATTGTTAATTTTGAGTTTAAAGTTAGGAACATAATGTGTTTTTTCAGTATGAGCATTTTAAAATTTCTTGTTAACTACCCTCCACCTCCCCCTTTCTCCCCCTTTCTCCTCCTTTCTCCCCCTTTCTCCTCCTTTCTCCCCCTTTCTCCTCCTTTCTCCCCCGCCTCCTCCTCCTCCTCCTCCTCCTCCTCCTCCTCCTCCTCCTCCTCCTCCTCCATCATCATCTCCATCATTAAGGGCTGGAATATCTTCCCTGTTGTAGCAACACTCATACAAGAGGAAATCAGAACGCCAGCCCACCAATGCAGGTCGAAAACCCATCCGCCCTATTGATCGCCTGAAGATGCGTCCATGGTTGACCAGTCTCCTTGACACCGACAGTGTGGTGGGAGTGCAGTGGGTCAACCGTGAAGAGTTCATCTTCCAGGTGTCATGGCGCCATGCAGCACAGCACGGCTGGTCCCTGGAAAAGGACGGGGACATCTTTGAGAGATGGGCAAGACACACAGGTCAGAGGGAGGGTGTGTGTTAATGTGTGTGTATATGTGTGTGCTTGTGTGTGTGTGCATATTTAAGCGTGTGTGTGCATGTGTGTGTGTGCATGTATGCGTGTGCATGTGTGTGTGTGTGTGTGTGTGCATGTTATGATGTGGAAGTGTTTGTGTATACATGTGCTTCTGGTGATAATATGGAATGGCATTGCTTTTGAGATGTATTGAAATTATTGAGTTCATGTTTCAGTTGATTTAAGAGGACACCACTGTAAGAATGGTTAAAATGTCATTTTCTTGACCCGTATTCACAACGGCAATTTATCGGCGATTTATTTTAACTCCGATTTATCTCTAAACTCAGACGATTCCAACTGCCTGTTCCGCTCTCCCTTGACTGGAAACCAGTATATATAGCAAAGCGCAACCTAGGATCCTCTGACAAACGTACCTTATCTAACTGATCAAGATAACGCGGGGCTAGGGGATAAATCGAGTGTTAAAAATATAAATCGCCGTTGTGAATACGGGCCCTGGGGATTATGACTTATGAACATTTTGTTTTTGTTTCAACCCTCTGCAATATAATTCCAATAGTCTCTCTATTTAAAACATGCTAGAAAACATGTAAAAATGCGAAGGAAACCTTACCCCTCTGATAATTTTTGCCGGCACTATTGGATATACATAGACGATGGAAAAAGCAAGTTTTCCTAAGGTTTCTTTTTTCACGTTATCTTGTAAACTACTTTTGGTGAACTTG
The DNA here is from genome assembly GCA_034096865.1 of Theodoxus fluviatilis. NCBI lineage: Eukaryota > Metazoa > Mollusca > Gastropoda > Cycloneritida > Neritidae > Theodoxus > Theodoxus fluviatilis. Next base: position 43,853 of record JAWQFJ010001786.1, on the reverse strand, counting down.
AAATTATGCAGAAAATATTTGAATCATTGTACAGATCTGTAATTTTCAGGGTGTGTTCTTTAAGCATGTAGCAACATTTTGTTACATGGGTTTGTGAAATGAGCCCCTAGGTCAACAGCTATACATTAAACAAGTTATAAAAATATAAATTCTTTTGAGTAAATAAACTAAGTAAGTATCCTTTTCAAAAGTATTTGGAATTTTCCCAAAAGGATGTGACAAGTTTTAGATATTAAAATGAAAAATCCAAGAAAACCTAAATTTTAATTTTGTTGTATATAGATTCTGAGCTGTACATTTTTGAAAAAGACAGAAAATTACTTGTTATTTGAATAATTAACAGATGAACTACTTTTTTCCCCATTGAACAAAAGTGGTTTTCACTTATTTTCATTAATATCTTTGAATTGTCAGGCATGAAAGTTTGAAAACACATTGCCGTACAAAAATTGTCTCTTTTACCCATGTCTCCCCTTAATGGTGCCTGTAGGTCTAGCAGAAATGTGTTGTGATTTGTAAAAATGGATGATTGGCATGTGTGGGAGCCCTATGTAAGTAGAAGAGAGCCAGCTAAACAAGCCAAGTGGAACTAGAGCAATAACTTTTCATTTTCAAAAGTGTCAAAGTGTCCATCGTATGTTGTCCTGATGTCTGAATGACAGGAAGAGCAAGCATTTTTACAAAATGAAAATTGTTTACCTGTGTCTGACCTGATCTAATTAAAAATAAACCTTTTACTGTTCATACTCTCTTTCTCTGACTGCACTAGTCTAAGACGCAACTGCCAATAGCAGCTTTCAGGCAAGGGAGATAACCATGTGGTGGTGAAAAAGACAAACAAATTTGTGTTGTGATGTTGCAGCATGTAGAAGAATACTAAACAGTACCAGGATATAACATTATGAAATACATTCCCTGCGTAGCACAGCTGTTCAAAAATGTCAGTATGTGTCATGGTATTAAATGGATAGCATGTTTTAAAGGGGGATGGGATGGGAATGTCTTTTTGGGGGGATTGATACTTAAACTTGGCTAGCTTAGTTTCCAGTTTGCCTCACAGCAGCCAGTCAGCAGTGACTGGAGGTGACAGTTCCACAAGAGAAGTCAAAATGCAGGGCAAGAGAATAACCCGTTCATGTCACTGTATCACTGCAGGCAAGTATATGGATGGAGATAACCCCGACCCCAAGCGCTGGAAAGCCAACTTTCGATGTGCGCTACACAGTCTGCCCGACGTGCAGGAGGTGGGAGGTAACAGGAAAGGACGCAACGCCTGCCGCATCTACAAGTTCCACAATGGTGCTCTTCCGGACAAGATCAAGCAGAAGAAGAGTGAGTGTTTTGCTTTGTTGCCATTTCCTTGATTTTTGTTTTTGTCTTCTAGGCTCTTCTACAGATATTTCTAATAAATGCACATAAAGTTGTTTCAGCTATTTCTTCAAAGTGGGTTGCATCTGCAGCATTGGTCAGAGAGAAACAGTAGTGACCAGTGTGCAAAGATTTTTAATCTATTTTGTAATTCAATAGCAGTAATTTGTTTTGCAGCAACATTCATTCATTCATTCATTTTTCATTCATTCATTTATTCATTATTCATTCATTCATTCATTCATTCATTTTTCATTCATTTATTTGTTTTCTTCTTACTTCTCCTGCAGGACAAGCCAAGAGAAGGGCTTCCAAAGAGCCATGGACTGAGGGGGATGACGATGAGATGGAGGATGAGGAGACAGATGAGTCGGAGCAGAGCTCAGAAGACAGCGGCTCAGAGCCTTCAGCCTCGGAAGGGCAGGAGCTGGGCCCTCTCCGACAATCCCTGCCTTTCCTGATCAAGTACCTCCAGAGACAGGTGCCTACCGGCAAGAGGAGTGGAGTCGTGGACCTGACACAGACCAGTTCGTCCGGTTCACAACCCCTGGATCTCACCTTCCGTGGTTCCCCAACAGGTTCAGCCAGCTCAACACCACCACCCCAGTCTGGCAACTTGCCTCTGGTGGTTCAGCAAGATGCCTTCACTGCCAGAGGTGCAGATGGGAAAGGCTCTCATGGTAACCCAAGGACACTGACTGTGGTGAAGGTGAAGGGATCTGATGGGACCTTCACAACCATCCCCAAGGGGACCATGCTAACACAGATGGTTCAGTCTAGCATGATTGGACAACCTCAAGTGGCCATGCCAGTGTCAAAGACATCCAGACCCAACCTGGGTGGGCTGGATGTTCTCATTCAGGCAGCAGAGCAGCAGATGGGATCATATCAGTCTCTCTGCGAGGAGGTCTCAAACCGGAAGCAGAGTTCCATCTGTGCTGAGGCTTCATCAGCTCAGGCAGGCAGCTCTAAATTACTGTCTAATGGCATTAGGCATTCTGCTGTCCAATCTTCCACAGCCATGAACAGCAGAAGTGTGTCCAGCAACGGTCAGCCTGCTTCCTCTGGAGCTGTGCCAGTTGCAGTGTCTGAAACCATTTCTAAATTGGCCTACAGGATCAGCCAAGGGCAGCTTGCTTCTTCTTCTTCCACCAATGAAAATTCCCACTCTCACAACCCAATACCTCACCTGCCAGCCTTTGCCACTGACCATGTTTACACAAGCACTCAGCCTCCCATGATAAATGGAAGAGCTGTGGATGGCAGTTCTGGAAATCTACCAGCTCCTGTGATTAAGACAGAACCAGAAGATCCAGAGTATGAGACATCTATGAATTCACAAGCCTACCATCCCACAACGGTGAAACTGGAGCCTACAAATGAAGATCGCCATGTCATGAGCCGTAGCTACATGGAGGACGGAGACGATGAGAATGGCACACAGAGATCTGTCCAGGAGGACATGGCTGGCTCCTCAGGAGACAAGAAAACTGATGCACCTTCTGGGGTCAACTTGGAGGAATCCATGGAGGTACACTTCCAGTCTTCTGCATCCTGTCCTCTGCTGTCTCAACCAGGACAGACGAGCAACCCACCAAACATGGCTCCTGGTGCCAGCCCTGCCACCACATCCTGCTGCAGCAGCACCACCAACCTCAAGTGTGACCTATGCTCAGCTCCTGGTGCCAAAACCTTCTGCATTCGTGTCCCTGAGGGCAACTGTGGAATGGGTAGCTACTATCACCGCTCCTTCTGCCAATCCTGCTCAGAGTCGGTGGTGGGTGAGGGCAAGCAGGAGTGCCGCTGTCCACAGGGTTGGACCAACCTTGTGGTACCCTGCGCAGAGCACGACAATCCTGCGGACTGTACAGCAGGTCAATGTGTCAAGTACTCTGTGGTTCTGCACTGGACAGTCATCAACTGATGCCCAAGTTGGCCTGTGGATCAGAGGGTGCCTGAAGTCTCATCAGGATGTTTTGTGATGTGTGAAGCTAGCTGTGTCGTGTTGGAGGTGGAATGGACTGTGGTCTTTTGCCAAATCTTCCTACCACTCAGGATTTCTACTCATGAGAGCCTGGCCGATTCATATTTCTGTAGAAGTGTTTTACTTGTCTGTGGTAGTTGATACACACTTTACAGCAGTTAGGGTAAAGGTGTGCACCCTATATGCAGAAAGAAGTTGGGTCATATTCTTTCCATTTTCCCCCTCTACCGCTCCTCAAATGAAATGAATTTTTGTGCATGAAAACATTATTCAAGGAAACATTGGCAGTGTGAACTCCATACTGATATATCACATATCTTGCAGATTTTAATGGATTTGTTTGTTTGTTTGTTTATTTGTTTGTATTTTGTCTGCAAGAAGTTGCTTGTATGTGTTGAGCCACTCTGTGTGAAAAGGGAGGCCTTTCCATCTTGCCATTATCATGAATCCAGTTTTTGGAAGCAAGAGCTGCCTGAATATTTACTTCAGGGGTTTGAAAGAGGCTATCAGACTGAGCTATTGTTAGAAAGTGTCACTCATTTTATTTATGCACGAGGATGTGAAAAAGAGAGAAACTGCATGAGATACAGTGTGATATCCATGGAGAGATACTGATTGTGGTAGCATTTACCAGTGTATTTGATGCCACAGGTATGTGGTCTTAGTATATGTGTGTGTGTGTGAGAGAGAGAGAGAGAGAGAGAGAGAGAGAGACTCTTGGAGACTTTCTTTGTCAGACCTCCAGCCCATTGACAAAACAGTTTGCTTAAGGCAACTTACAGTACTCAAACATAACTCAGTGAAGAAAAAGTTATGCAACACAAGCAATTCAAGCAGGTTGTGAAACCAAAATGCAAGAAATGCAGAACAAGAAAAGAAAAACATTACAAGAACTTAAGAAGTGTCAAATTATTCTCTATTCATCCCAGAGCCACCACTTTCAGTCCCTCTGAATTCTCTGATGATAATGTAGCTTCATGTCTTCTGATGGTTATGGATGTAACTGCTGGGCGGTGTGTGTGTGTGTGTGTGTGTGTGTGACAATTTGCAGTAGTTTTTAATTTTGGATTGAAAATATCACTGTTATTAATTAAATTTTGTTGTTATTTCCATTTTGATTATGGGCAGCAGTGTTTAGGTGACTGACCTTTGTAAACTTGATAAAAATTTAGTTTTGTCATTTTTAAAAATAAACTGTTGGGGTCCAAACTCGGAAAACATTGGTGTGATGTGTGATAACCCATCTTACAGTGATGCCACAGTTTGTAGTTTTTAAAAAGCAATAAAATTTGAATTAATAATATTGGAAATCTGGCTCTGAAAGGTGGAAATTTCCTCGGAGATCATGCAATGCAGTGTTGGTGCCTGAAGCATAGGATGAACATTACAAGTTGTTCCTTGCCCTCTAGTCATGCCTCTCTCTTCCTTCTTGGGGGAAATGCTCAACTTGACCTTTAAATCTAAAAGCAACATTTCTTTAAAAAAACTTCCTTTTAACTGTTGAAACAAAGTCATTGATATAAAGAAGGAAAAAAATTGTACATGTATATTATTTTATTTGACCTGTTTGCTTTATTGGTAAAGATAGTGAAAATTGTTCTGGCTAATTAAACCAGGGTAGCTTTTGATACTGAAGTATCTACACTTCATATTAGAATGATTGCAGGGAAACTTTAATTTGTTAATTGTTATTACATGTATTATGTTGAGTTGCTCTTCAGGGGAAAGAACAAAGGAAAAATGGACTACATTTTTTAATGATGATATAAATGGGCCAAGTACCACAGCAAAGATGGTCAAACAAGTAAAATTGTAGCATTATCATTATTCTATAAAATAATCCTCTACATAATGCTTGGCTGAAGTGTGGGAGTTGAGAGTCAAATTATCGAACTTTAGGAATAGCAGTGGAATACATAATGTTGCATTTGACTGGGTACAAGTTTTGCATGTATTGTGGCTGCAGCAACCAAGGAAGTAGTGTGTATATCACTGGACTTGCTGGATGCAGTTCTGATCATTTTCAGCTTTCCTTGATTAACTGATGCTTGTTCAATCATGGACATTACATCCATGGTTCAATGAAATAATTCTTGAAATTGGAGTTGTTATGTTTGAGTCATTCATCAAATTATTTCCTACTATGAAGTCACTTGTGTGCAGGTGAATGTTTTGATGTGTTTTTCCTTACCTGCACCTGCTGGAAGGGCATTGAGAGTCCGTGTATCAGACTTTCCCCAAGCATTTCTGTTACAAGGTTCACTCCGACCACGTTGGTGTGAACTGAGAGCTTCAGTGTTTTGTTGCCTCTTCATTGGAGCGTTTACAGATCCAGTGAAAGATGTGTGCTTTCCAGTGGAACTTTGGCTCTGGTGCGAATTTTGTTGTGTAACAGGAAGACTTTGTTGTTCCTCCACCTGACTGGCAGCATTGAACAATTTTTGTACACATGTGTACTTGTATAAACTGATGATTTGTACTATTCTGATGTGGGCATTACGCATTTCTTGTACAAACATTCACCTGACTGATTTGGACTTTTTGGTACTTTTCAATGAAATGTTTGTGTCTGTGTTCAGCTGGGATGAAATGTATTATCATGTTTATAGCAATGTAAAGTAGTTCACTCACTAATACTTTTGGGCATTATCCTTCTTGAATTCAGATCATTAGCTGTAACTCTGGATTGTATCAATTAATGTGCATCATACATTTGAACTGCTTTGAAAGGAATGAATTTTTAATATGGTATGTATGCTTGTAGCGGTAGTGTCTAGATGGAGAACTTAATATGGAGACATGTGGTGTTTGCTTTGTTTAGCTTCTTCCCCTCCACCACCACCCCCCCCCCCCCCCCCCCCACCCCACCCCCACCCCTGCTAACTGTACAGATGTTCATGCATTTAGAGATGCTTTTCATTTTGTGTGTGCATTGACTGTCTGCAGAGCTTCTGCTTGTTGGTTTGATGTTAAGGAAATGCCAGCAAGGGTCAGAGTGAGGCAGTACGGGAGATGACGGGTTTTACCGTAGGAAACTTTTCAGCTGTACATGCATTTCAGCAATGCTTGTTCCCACTACACTTCTACTGTGTTCAGTGGAATGAACATTCTCATTCAATGTACTCTTTCCATATTATTTTATTAGTGTTTTTGGTTTTGTTTGTTTGTTTTTGGTCTTTTATCACACCACATACTTTGGCATGCATTCACAATAAAATATTTGCTTGTTTCATTTAAATTTACTGATAGGTTTTTTGTTATCTGCATGTCCTAACCTTGAGAGCATCAACTTGAGCAGTTATGTAGCACTGGTTTCATTGCAGTGGAATTGAAGGAAATCTTGGGATGGTTTGGTGAAGGCATGTACAGATTATGTAATAAGCATATGGAATGGGAAAAGAGGAAAAAGGAGAGAGGGGAAAAAAGAAGCTACTTGTTGGTGATGAGGGAAGATGGTTGAATTGTTCTTCAAATCAAAACTGAAATACTTTCACCTCATCAGCTATTACCTCCAAGGCAACCCCACTGATGAGAACAGATTGATTTTCTCTCTGCAAAATCCCTAGTTTGTGGACCAGTCAAAGAGACCACCTGTCAAGCCTAGACCAATAAGTGATGGCAAGGAAGCTCAACAAACAGTTAATTTTCTCCCTTCTGTTGGTCTGTGGTGCATCTTTGAAGATATTGCAGGAATCTCATCTACTGGATGGCGCTACTTGTAACTTAAGGGCTCGATCCAACCATGCATGCCTAAAAAGTTACAACGAAGACGAACCCGGAAGGATGAACAGGCCTTAAATGGCCTCAAGCATCTTACAAGTACAAGTAGCCGCACAAATTTGTCATGCTGCATGTAACGCCGAACTCCTGAGCTCTCGGGAGAGTCTTGCATCCAGAGCTGTCATCTGCATTCTTGTTTGGCTGGCAGTAGGATCTCAGGAAACATGGAATTGTAATAATTTTGCACTGGTGGATTTGTAATTCAATTGTCAGATTCTCACTTGTGACTGCATGGGAAATGTTCTGAAAGAATCCGTGCTACTCTGTAAATATAGAATGTTGACATTCACCTTTGACACTGGGCATGCTAGTCTCCGCCTTCCAACGTTATTTGACTCTGGTTTCTTTGTTAGGGGTTTGTCCCTTTTGTTTTATATGGATCATTTCTTTGACTTGGCGTACAGTGATAGAGATATTGTTATGCAAAACTAAACTGTGTATTATTTTTATATGTAGCATTTTTGTTCACCTCTTTTAAGGTGAAAGCAGTTTTAATGCTGAGGTTCACATTGACATTTAATGTAGTTGCTGAATTATTGTTGATTATATTTTATTTAACTTTTTGAGGTAGGTGAGGGTGGTTTGTTTTTTCTTGCTTTTTTTCTTTAGTAGACACATGATTATAAATGCCGATGTTGCTCTAGCTACCATATCATGATATACACATGATTTGTGTGTTAAGCTGGGCTTTGCCTATGAAATATTATTTGACTCTATTACACTGGAAATAATTTTTTAATGTTCATATAGACCCCAGAGGAAGGACATTGCATGATAGTAATTTTGATACAAAGATTACTGGTAAAATAATAATTTTAATCACCAACTTAATTTGGAGATGGCAGTGTGAAATTTAAGAATGAAATTTGTTCAAACTTCTGTGTAAATGTCAATATTTTCAGCATTTGATGTAATACCCAGATCTAACTTGCTGAAGTTTGGAAACATGGTTTGAAATCGCCACTTTGCTTCACTTTATGTTCGGTTGCTGTTACAGTTGTCTTGTTCTTGATTTGGATTTTCACCTATTTGCCTATTTCATCTTTTAATCAGATGTTCTTTCAGTGTATCCCCCATCTTGGTTGAGTATGTGAATTGTACATACGTGAATAATAAATTCATTCTTCTTTTTCCCTTGTACTTTTTCTAATTGTCCAATAATGGAAGCTGTTGGGTCTCATTGTCAAGTAGAGAATATTAATCTTGGAACATAACACCCTCAGGCTGTTACAACTGCTGAGCTGCTGCCTTCCTCATCTACAGGAGCACGACAGGGTTGGTCTTAGTGCATTCCTGAAGCTGCCCCCAGCATGCTCCTAAAGACCATGATGGGACTGCATGCTCCTATAGAACATGATGGGATTGCATGCTCCTATAGACGATGATGGGACTGCATGCTCCTATAGACCATGACGGGACTGCATGCTCCTATAGACCATGATGGGACTGCATGCTCCTATAGAACATGATGGGACTGCATGCTCCTATAGACGATGATGGGACTGCATGCTCCTATAGACCATGACGGGACTGCATGCTCCTATAGACCATGATGGGACTGCATGCTCCTATAGAACATGATGGGACTGCATGCTCCTATAGACGATGATGGGACTGCATGCTCCTATAGACCATGACGGGACTGCATGCTCCTATAGACCATGACGGGACTGCATGCTCCTTATTGACAGTGGTGGGAGGGTATAGCTCTAGTGGCATCACTTCATGCTGTTGACCTTTTGGATAGATCGAGGCGTTGCTAGAGTTGAGCAACATCATATGGACACTAGACCCGACACAGCAAAGCAAGCAAGCGCACACACATACAACTCACACACACACATACAACACACACAAACACACACACAGACATTACGCCGACAACAGAACTCCAACATAATGTGGTACACAGTTTAATCATTCTATCATTGAATGGCACAGTACAATCTGGTGTCACAGAAATTACAGACCCCTCAAAACACCAATGGACAAAATGATACATCCCTCTCTGTAATTCAAAATCAATTTGATTTCTCAGGAGGAAAATTACTCTAGATGAAGGATGATGCAACATAATGGCTAGTTGTGAGGAATCTGAGCTTGGATAACTCCATGCATTTCCCATGTGTACACGAAGTCATGTTTTTTTATTACATGCACATACAAACCAGTATCAGAACGACACACTCCTAATATTGAACTATTAAGTAGGCACAAACTGCTGTCGGCAACAAAACACCAGGAAAGATGGTCAGTGGGAACCATTCTAAGAACAAGCATGACGTCAACTCCACTCACTTGGAAGGCCCAATGCCACCAATACAAAAATAGATGTGCACTTTGATAATGGTCATGTTCACGCTGTGATGTGGGATGAAGCTATCAGTCTTCCCTCAGGACAAGTATTCAATACACAACACTAAAGCCTCTAGTATACTGCATAGGAGAGCTTTGCATCCAAAAAATACCTGTGCCCTCCTTCATGCTTGAAAAATCAAGCTTGCAATCCTGTTCTAGTGAATGGTCTATGTGAAATGGTAAGTTACTGAGAGATCAGCAGTCCCAATGCAGACTGTCACTGGAGTCTTTCGGAAGGCCCTGGATGCAGCCAATCGCCATCCACACAAGAGAGATGCAGCTGGTCTGTGATGCTGGACTTCGGAATTTAGCTGAGTTTGGCACATTCCCACCACAGAACAGGTGGGTAGCCAGTGCTTGTGTTCCCATGCACAGACATTCACTTGGCATAGAGCACATTTCACCTTTCAATCAGACAGGGGTTAGATCTGGTCATCTGTGGCAACAGTCATCATGCAGTACTGCTGTCCCAGTGAAAAGGATGATCGACAGTCCTCTACCATGGGTTTCGTCAAAACTACTCACCATACTGTGTGATTCAAAACCGCAGGAGCAGAGAAATGCCCTTTCTGCCACTGAGAAGTGTCTAGATGCAAGTACTGTAGGCAAATGAGTTCAGAGTGAAAAACTAATACTGAGGTTAACTGAGACATTTTGTCACAACTGACAAGCTGGAATAGTACTCAAATCATTTGCCAAGCATGGCTCTTAATGCTGCATTTCCCTTGGTGAATAATTTTTTCCCCTACTAATCAATAAAAATGTGTACAGGAAAATGTTTATTTTCCTTAGAGTTACCCAGAAACATTTGAAATGATATGATTTCACCAGAACAAAAACCAAAGATGGGCAACTGTAGCTTCTTCATACATATGCCATTTGAGAAAATTTTAAAATCACATATACCAAATACCAAAATGATCATACGACACTGATAATTGACAAGAGAAATAGGTGAGGTAGATGACAGATTTCCTATGGAAAATGATGAGCTTCCAAATAATTTCATAGACACCAGTGGCTGGAAAAAGTTTAGTTTTTTATCTACACCTGAGTGGTGGAGTAACAACTGTGCAGCAAGCAGCCAGTCCAGATCGATCTTTGCCAAGTCTTTGATCAAGACGGGGAGACCAGTAAATGTAAGGCAGGTACAGTTTCCTACCGCCAGAACTTCTGCAACTACACTGCTGGTGGCAGCCGACAAGAAGTCTAGTTCCTACCAAAAATGCATGATACATCCAAATCTCTGCATTCATCCTCTACAAAGCATGGGACCCACAACCAACTGCATACTTGCAATGGCAATGAAAATGCCATTTTATGGAGTCTGTGATAGCAAGCCCACAACAAGGTCAAGACAAGAAAAGTTTATCACAAGTGAGGTGCTGCAGACCTAACGCTGTCTAGCTCACACACATTGTGAGCAAGCATTTTCTGTGCCCAGTAATGTTACTTCCAGAGCAACACTCTTGCCTGAACATTGACACAATTGATTAAAAATAAATCAGTTAAAAAATTCATCTGGTGAAAGATGACTGGACAGGAACAATTTGTCTGGGTGGACACATTGGTTCAGTGTACCATCTATGTGATAACACAAGTACCCTTCTTTGAATCTCTGAATGATACATCTGGCAACCATTACCAACTTGGTTTATTCCGAAATCCAAAGCTACGACATTCAGTCAACATCAACTGGGAAGCTCCTTGTCAAAGTGGAGCAACATTTAAATCAACCACTCTACAAATTCTGAAAATTTTGTATCTAACGGAATTTCATGTGGGCATAAAAATGCAACATTTGCACTTATACCCATGATGAATTAGAGAGCAAGCAGATTCCCATTAATTTGCTGATCCATACAAAACGGCTGTGTCCCTTCAGCTGCTGTTTGATTTAATCCCGTTTTCATTCATTCTCTCTCTCTCTCTCTCTCTCTCTCTCTCTCTCTCTCTCTCTCTCTCTCTCTCTCTCTCTCTCTCTCACACACACACACACACACACACACTCACACACACACACACACACACACACACACACACTCACAATCATACTTCTTTTGCTGGTTTGTAACAATATACCAATTGTAAAAATGACAAATCAAAATTCCATAAGTAATCTTGCAGAGGCATTTTTCATTGTTGATTTACATTAACATTTTCCAGAAAAATGATGCAAGTTAATTCTATGTGCAAATGTCAGCCAGTCATTCAAAAACACTTTAAATCAGCACTTCTTAAGTGCAGAACACGCAATCGGTGTTGAATTCTCAAGTAAACTCAATTTAAAAAAAGATCCTTCAATCCGATTACAGAAAACAGCATCAATACATAATAAACATGAGAACTGAATTCTGATCTGACTGAGCAATTGCAGATGTCCAAAATAAGTTTTGTGCCAACGATTACGGAAGAAAAAAAACCCCACTTGGCTACAGTTTAGTGGAGTTACCCTACGGTTTCCACTAAACTCATAGAAAATTTAAACAGGATGAGGCAATGTCAAGGTCTAGCTCATTCAAGGTGTGTGCCTACAAGATAGGCAGTCTGTCCCTTCCACCCACTACATTTTGATTCATCAGCCCTTTTCACAACCATATCATCTCAGTGTTCATTCAGTTTCATATACTACAATGAAAAATGAATGTGGGAGGTCAATTCAGAACCCCCTAATTTCCATTTCCAATGAATTTTCATCTACACTGCATTTCATTTCTCAATGCTCTCTAAATGCAGTGTTTGATTAAAATTAATAGGTCACTGTCCTCCTTGCAAAGGATGTGCATGAACTTCCATAATGCTGATTCTGTGAAGAGCATTGGAGGGGTTTTAGAGGAGTACATTGCATACTTATGAACTCAGTCTGACCAGTCTGAGCAAATTCAGAAATCTGCACCAAAAACAATCTCTGATGGACTCACTATCAAATCAACATCTGGAGCAATAGCCACTATTTCCTGACCACCCAAGTGCAACATGGAGACTTGCTCCTGTCCAGTCAAATATGAAATGGTCCAGTTTGAGCAGATTCAGGCTGAAAAAGTGACAATGGACTTATGGAGCACATTATCTGGACAAACTGCAGAGTAGCAGAGAGCAGATTTGAAATGCACAAAAGGAAATAAACTTAAACAAGCATATATATCTTTCCTACGGAAAAATATTCATATTCATCATTCTATGAACACAAAACCATGCGCGCATTAAGTAAAACTGCACCACATTAATACTGGCATATTTTCACATACAAAAGTGAACTCAGCATAACCCTCTTACACAGCAATGCAAAATGCATCCAGAATGAGACATTCGTGGAATGTACGGAAAGTCAACACTAAAAGAACAAAGACGACAACACAAAACGAACAATGACTACAATTAATCTGCAATGTTTAGTTCTAAAAATCATTACTACAAAACCTATTCCTCTCAAAAACCAAAGGCAGATCCAAGCACTGGCAAGCCAGGGACAGGGGGCTGTGTTGGCTGGGCAGGCAAGGTGGAAGACTCTGCCAACTGGGGAGGGGCAGCAGTGCCCACCAAGCACTCTTGTGACTCTACAGTTAATACTGGGCTGTCCACCTTGTTGAAAGGTGGCCATGGTGCTATAGGGCAGCCCCAGGCAAAAGGGTTCCACTCCCTTCCATGACTTTGTAGTGTCCCAGACACAATACTGTTGACTTCTTCCACTACTTGGCAAGCTGCAGGGTCAGCAAGACAACGACTGCCTCTCAGCTGCAAAGTGTGAATTAGCATCATAACCTGCAATGGCCTCCTTGACTATGAAACCAGAGTCTGACATGGATCAGAACTGCTGGGAATACCATCATGGAAGATTCCTAGTTTTCCACAGAAGACCCTTCTCAATACCGAAGATAGCAACCAATAATACCACACAACCAAGTCACTAACTTCTTGCATCAAGGCAAAGTGAGAGGGTGGGAGTCCTTTGGATGATCTCATTCCATGCACTCTACAGAGGTGGAGCAAGTGACATCACCAGCCACTTCCTCAGATGATGAATGGCAGTGTTGGAGAAAATGAACATCATGGGACAGCAGATACTAGACGCTGAGTGAGTCTGCAGGAAAGGAGCAAAAGCCGAAGAAGGCCGTTTATTAGAGACAAGGATAGCTCTTCCCAGTCCCTCCTCCCACCATATACTACAAATGCAACAGAGTTGTTCTCCCGAGTTCGTGACTGGATGGGGTGCTCTATTAAAGTTTCTTATAACCAGCTATTTTTTTGTTTTAGGCAAAGAAACATTGCATCAGGAGGTTGTACATATGTCCAAGAAACACCATGAGCAGTGGGATTTGATGAAAGTAAAGTTTGTGCATGTTAGAGTAATAAATAATGTAAAATTGCTGTCAAAATGGTGGCTAAAAAGTGGAACGGCTGACCCAACACGCTCCACAAACTATCTGCAGCAAAGTATGCCATTGGTGTGTAAAAATTCTGCTGTGAATCTGTTGTTTAAAGTTTTATTTAGCTTTTCTCAGCAAGAAAACCGCGATGTCACAATAACTGTACGTGAAAATCGACTTCAAAGACAGGGTAACGCACGCTTCATGCGAGGTCACAAGTAGACTTGCTTTTTTCACAAGCCGCTTCCTCCCGAACGCATTCAACACACACCTCTAGGTTTTAAAATCGAAAGTACTGATTCAATAGATCAAACTCATACAGAAAACATTAGCATTTTTTGTGCAATGTTTAAAAAAAAATTATTCTTAAAAAAAGTCACAGATGAAGCGTGCGTTACCTTACAGTGGCCAGTAACAGCATTTCGCCGTCACACATATATCTTGTCCAGTATCTGTTAAGTAACAACTATATCCAGCTCTCATCTTGTCACATGAAAGGTGCTTGCCATTTACTTTAGTGACAGGTATTTGTTTACTCCAAACTCATTTGCATTTCAGAATTACAGGTTCTAAAAAGTCACGGTGTAATGGTGTTACTTTTGGGCAGGGGTATACTTAATGACACTGTTTTAAAAAAGTACTACTGCTGCTGCTTTTTTGGTTACATTCTCTGATACTGTAATGACTAAGCTGTCCAAAAATGACATTAAGAATTTCTAAATTGAATGTTTAAAATTTAGTCCATTTTCCTGGTTTTAGTCACGAACTCGGGAGAACAACTCAACAGAGAAACTGTGCAGCTAAGTTTCAGTGACAAAGGACTGCATTTCATTTTTAAGAGGAATACAGTATACATAAAACAATGCTCAATGCAAAATGGGCTAAATGATCAACATTACAAGTAAACATAATGGACTTCATGATCACAAATGCAAAAACAGATCGTCTACATTTTTTAGTTGTCAACCCTCTGCAAAGTAATTCCAATATTTTCTCTCCTTAAAAATAAAATAAAGAACCTTACTCCTTTGAGAATTTTTGTCAGCATTATTTGAAATGCAAATAAGATGGAAAAAGAAAGTTTTCCCAAGTTTTCTATTTTACATGTTTCTCACAAACTTTTTTGTGAACTTGAAATTAGGCAGAAAATATATTTCGAGCATGGCACAGAATCAGAAATATCATAGTGTTCTTTATTCATGTAACAACATCTTGTCACATGGTTTTGTGATATCAGCTAGCCCCTACTTCTGCAGCTACACATACACAAAGTTCTTCAAAAGGGGAATTTTTTCCAAGTGCATGAAATTAGGTATCTTTCTAAAAATATTAGGAATTTTCCCATGATGTGAAAAGTTTAGTATATTTAAATTTTATTTTTTTTATACCATTTGGTTGTATATAGTTTTAAGCTGTATATATAAAAAAATTACTTGTTATGGTGACCATTTAGAATAATGAACAGTTAAACTACTTTAAGATCTATTGAAGCATTAGAAATTTTTACTTATTTCATGTATGTCTTTCAATTGCGCTGCATGAAAGTTTGATAACTCACTGCAGTAAAAATATCTTCTCTAATAGTAATACCCATGTCTCCCCTTAAAATAGAAAACTACAATGTTGTGGCAGCCATTTAAAATATTTAACAGATGACCTACCCATTTATCCCCATTGAAGTTTTTTAAAACTTATTTTCTTGTATATCTATGAATTGCTATGCATACAAGTTTGAAAACTTAATTCAGTGCCAATATCTTCTCAGATACTCATGTCTCCCCTTAATGTAAAAAAAAAGAGGATGCTAACAAAAGGAAAAAGAGGGTGGGATTTACATTCAAATGAAACTGCATTCCTTGACCAATATTTCTAGAGCACCAAGACAGGAGCAGTTACTAGAGGATGACAAGCATACCATGCGGAGATATAGTAGACATTTCAAAGCAGAGGACCTCCAGGGGAGAGGGGGGGTGGGGGTGACAGCTGGACTACAACATCAGTTCCAGTAGAACAGCAAACCAGTAGTACAGTCAACCACATTTTATGGGGTCCTACATCTCCAATTTGGCAGCACTTGGACAGCCATGGCAGTGACAGCAAAGCAAGCACATGACATGAATTGATCATAGGCTCCTTAGGAGGTGACTGAAAATAATCAATGCTCAGAGAAAACCTGATGCATACAGGCAAAGTCAAAGGAGCAATGCTCATGCTTTCCAGCATTATGTTACACCAGCTGCTCCCTGTACTCATCTCCTGTGATGCCAGCAGTTGGCTAGGATTCAGCAACATGCATGGCCGACATAAAACACTTCATGTTCTTTTACACAGCATGTAGTCTTATACATGAAACAATCACTCCAGTCTCCTCCCTGACAATGTTTATGAAAACTAACAATTTGGCATTTAATCCTAATGATCTCTCAAGATGGACGATATGATGTTGTTCACACCTTAAGTCTTTGGTACTCTCAACTCATGAACAACCAATTGGCTTGAGACAGGCAGTAAAAGCTGGGTCACATTCCCTTGTTAACATAATCAGACATAATCAAAATTTGGATTGCAGAACATGAGTCTGTGGGTCAGTTAGGAAAAAAATTTACAAAGCACATTGCAGTCGGCATAAATGAAACCGAGACATTTGCTCACTTTGCTTCATTTTTTCTCTCCTTCAGAATTGAGGCAGCAAGCACCCGATTCATGCACTGTAAGCTGTTGACTACTGTGAGTAACACAGTAGCTTAAAATGGCAATTGCACAGAGAAAATTTTTCAGAAAGGGTGGCTCAGAATGCTTCAGCCCAAATTTTCTACCCACGGTGGATGGAAGACTTGTTTCCTTTCTAGCCGGGTGCCTGATGAGGAAATGTCTAACGCCCTAACCACATCCCCAGCTACAGGCAATAAAAACTGACAAATCAAAAGCCTGCCTGCCTTCCAGTCTCGAGTGCTGTTGAGATCCTGCCACCAGTCAGCACTTCATGATACACTCACTGCTTTGGCAGGAACAAAAAGCTCACTGGCAGGAAAAGGGCAGTCAAAGTTGGGGCACATTCCCTCATAAACACCACATACAATAACACTTTCAATTGCCATTCAAACAGATGTTCATGGGTCAGTTAGGAAAGAAGAATCTAAGCAGCACAAAGCAGCCAACCACTTACATGTGGAATATTCTGATACAAACATCAGGAAGAGAGAGAAATAATCAGACTACAAGGCATACACCTTAATGTTCTGTCATGCAATCTCAGGAGAGGAGAAAGGGGGGGACATCAGAGTAGGTTGAAATTCTTAGCTACCTTCACACATCTTCTTACCCAAATGCCAGCTACATGTGGCTAGTCATTAGTCATGGGTTTGTTCCAGCACTGAAGCAGCCTTGGCAAGGTAATCAATCTATGCTACATAGATTTGCTAAAGAAACTGTGCGGGGTGGGGGAGGAGGAAATCATGATGATAAAATGCCAAATGGAAAAAAAATTGATTGCCATTTCATTAAGACACACCACAAACACAAAGACAGTAACTGTTTTCCAGAGGAGATAAAAATATGCAAACAGTACTTTGTTCTGTTCCACATCTTTTTCTTTTTTACAGAGTGCATGTACCGATAAAAAGTATCACAATTTCAGAAGCACAAGTAGTAAGACATAGCAGTCACATAAACTTGATAGTCATACATTCTAAAACACACATTTTCTAACCTTGATGCGAGGTTTTTATATCTCAGATATCAAAATCAGCATGTCAATTATGATGTAATGTCCTGAGAATGCATTCTGTGCTGATATATCCTTTCCTGATATTTCATTACAACAATAAAGTCAATTTACAATCATCTATCCCTTTGAATGTGATGAAAAAGTCACCTATCACTTCATGATATAATAGCTGAAACTTTCTAGTGGTCAGTCTCTTTTCTATCACAAGCACAACAGATAGTGGTTTTTGCATCCCTTCCCAGACATTCAGAAAATTACAAATACACAATCAGATGCTCCCTCATTCCTTCCCCCAAAGAATGGTCCTTCCAAGTCTTGGATTCCATCCCACAATGAAGACGTCAAGAACATTCCGTGATGATCACAGCACTCAGGATGCAGTTAAGGTCAATATAAATAGTTTTCCCCTCATCAGAGTAAGAAATCTGATCCAATGATGTGTAATGGCAAAAAATTCTGAACAGATCCATAGGTCTGCATTGGAGATTTAAAAATGACCCATGAATTAAACCCACTAAAAAGAGAGACAGATGGTGGCCATCTCCTCTCCACAAGTGCAAACTGCTGTGATGTATCAGCAGCTGAGTCAAGGCCATGTGATAGGTTGTTAAAAAAAAGCAACGCATGATTGTCAATAAGTTCCGTTATGGTCTTGCATGTAGTGCTTGTACATTATATCTGCTGCACGAAATCTCTGATCACAGATCCTGCAGATGAGGACTCCATAGTCGCACTCTTCGGACTTTTGGTGCATGTCCACCTCCCTCCAGTTGTTGAAGGTCCTATTGCAGGCCTTGCATCTGAAGAACTTGTTTGCCCTCTGATGATCCTCTGCAGACTGGGCTGCCCCAGAAGCTCCTGCCCGTCTGGAAGACCCTGCTCCCCGACTGTTGCCACCGGCCCGCCCTCCTGTGGCCCCACGCTGACTGGTCCCCAACATGTTTTTTCTGTCTCCACCTCTCTTCGATGCAGTCTGCTTCACACGGCCTTGGCTCCCCTGACCTCGACCCCCTCTCGAGTTTTTGCCTCCCCTAGCACCCTTGGTCACTCCCCCCCCACGCACACCCCTGCCATTTGACCTGCCCCCCCTGCCCTTGCTCCCACGCTGTGACTTGCGGCCACCACGGCTGTGACTGGACCTGGAGGCACTGGTGGTTTCAGCAACAGGAGCTAAGAACTCTCTCCGACTAACCTGCGATAGCAGCATTGGCAGCGAAGGAGGTGGGTTTGCTGTAAGGTGGGTTTCCAGCATACTCCTGCTGCGAACCCTGCTGGGAACAGTTCCTCCTTTCCTGGCCGAGGAACTATTCAGGATAGGCACGCCCTCCTGCACATGCAGAGAGCTGATCCTGGAGGCAGTCTGCCAAGGCTGGTGGTTGCTGTAGCTTGGAGTGGGAGAGGCCAACTGTGCTGCATTAGAGCTGACTACCATGGGCTTGGGGTGCCGGCTGCCTTGAGTCAAGAGTCTGTCAGGCTCCATGACACTGGCGCGTGCCTGTTGGAGCAGGTCCGGAAAGTAGTTGCTGTCACTGTTTCCAAAGGAACCCTCAGCAGTTGAGGAGGTAATATCAACCAACGAGTCTATGTCATCCACAGCCAAGGGAAAATTTGCTATCAAAGAGCTGCTAGTGCTGGAATTGAAGATGCTCTCGCAAGACTGGGGCAGAATGCTGAAGTCGCTGGTAAAGCCAGTGAGAGTTGGCTCGATAATGTCCCTAGCAATCTGGCACTCCCTGCAGGCACAGCTTAGAGAATGGGACTGGATTCCATAGGTTCGCTCATCATCCAGGAAGTTGATCAGTTGATCATCAGATTCCTAGCACACAAAAGGAAACAAAACAAAATCAATTTCTATAAAATAATCCCTTGGGTAAGTTAAACAATGCTCTGAGTTTGACACTCCAAAAGGGCACTGGAGATAATCATCTGAGTTATCTAGGGTCAACCGTCAAGTGCTCCATAAAATCTGTTGTCAGGATGAGTTTACCAAAACTTTACCAAAGAGTTAATTATTGCTCGCTCTGTTGCCTGGAAAGATGTGAAAATATCTCCTTAGATGTGCAGGAGTTGTCAGTTGGATGATTGCATTTGGTACAGAGCACAGTGATGGCAATTTTGTAACCAGGTTTGGCTGGGAAGATTCAGCAATATTTTCTTAAAATGCAGCAACATGATCCCTATAGTTCAATTCCATTCTATGATCTACATCATTGGTAGGTCTTTCATTTGATGTATATATCTATATATATATCTATAGCTGCTGCTTCAGATCAGCCGTGTACATCATCATTTCCTTCAGTCATCTTCCAGCTTTGTTTCATTGAAAGAACTTGTTTAAATCATTCATGACTGGAAACATGAAATAAAAGAATGAATTAATAAGCAGTGCAAAAAACTTGTGCTCACTGTTCCACATTCACACATGCACACATTCTAGTTCACTAGAGACTTCGCCTACCGGCGAAAGTGTCTCTAGCCCAGTTGACATCACGTGATGGAAGGTTTTCATCCAAAATTTGAAGAAATTTAAACTAATTTCTATGTTTTCCTGACATACTTACCAGTAGACAACCAGAGATATATGACCTTTCAACCTCGAAAAAAGAATTTGCATAATTCTTACCCAACCTTGGCCGCCAGCATAGGCCAATCCCATTGCCCGAGACACGTGCTCGGAACCCGTGGCAAAGGGAGGTAACTCCCCATGCCTCGTGTCCACACGTGCATTACTAAAGCAGTGCTGGTGGCCAAGCTCGGCCACTTTGACACTGCTGAGATAACCCGAGCAAATGCACAAAACGGGGAGGAGGGTGGGATCTTAATTTTTCTACTGGTAAGTATGTCAGGAAAACATAGAAATTACTTAAAATTTCTTAAAGTTTTCCCTCCATACTTACCAGTAGACAACCAGAGATATGATTGCCCAAAAACGGGTGGCGGGTTGTGCAAAAACACCTAACGAAACAAAAACCACTCACCATCAAAAGCGAATAGCCGAACCCGCAACGACCAATTTGTTGATGCCAAAAATGTCGTTAAGACGACGGACTCAAACATCACGCAGTTAGTGATGTGTGAAAACACAGTCACTGCGCCAGAAGGTCGCCCTCATAAAGTGAGCCAGAGAGACATTCTTGGCAAACGCTACAGAGGTTGCAACCTTGCGTATCGCAAGAGTCCTGGAGGTACCAGCAGGAGGATCAAGCAACGCATTTCTATACGCATCCGTGATCAAAATGCGTAACCAGCAAGAAATGGACGTTTTAGACACCTCGGCGTGACTTCGTGTAAGGGGCAGAAAAAGTCTCCATTTCCGAAGACGACAGAACTGAGTTCGAGCCAGGTAACATTTTAGTGCACGCACCGAACAGTTCACACAGTCAGCTTCGCCAGGATCGAGAATAGAAGCGAGTCCCTTAATCTCGATGAGCTCTGACAGTCGGAAAGAGAAGTTTGATTCTTACACCGAAACTCTGGCAGAAAAGACAGAATACACGATTCGTCACTACCGGTGAATTCTACATCCGAAGGAATTCCGCTCAGAGCGTGAATATCCCCGATCCGACGCGCACAAGCTAGCATCACTAAAAATACTGTCTTTTGAGTGAGACGCTTAAAAGAACAAGATTCCATTGGTTCGAACCCTGAACCAGAGAGAAAACGCAGAATCAGACAAACATCCCACAGCGGAGGAGAGATCTGACAACGTGGGAACTATTCTTAATCCCATCCAATACTTGCTTGATGGTAGGATCATCTGACAGGAAGGATACGTCAACGCCCTGAGCGGCCTTGATCGTATTCGTAACTGCCGAACGGTAATTGCAAAGGGAGGCATGAGAAAGAGAACGAGTTCGGAACAAGTGTGAAATGAAAGCAGCCATGTGACGTGTAGAGGGACGCAGTGGGTCAACTGGGTGATGACGAGCCTTACAAAACCTCACCCAAACTGACCACTTAGCGTTATAATTCCTGTTAGTGCTTTCCCGTCGATGCCGTAGGGCAAGAGTAACAGACTCGTGAGAGATGCCTCGTTTCTTCAACCCGTGAGTGATAGTTGCCACACGGTCAGTCTCATCAAAACTGTGCGTTGACCGCCTAAGCACGACGGGGGCTGCATCGGAATGCGCCCTGAGATATTGAGAACGACGGATGCCACTGCTGCGAGGGGCAGCAGAACGGGGCGCCACCGAACTCGCGGCTAAAAGTGCGCAACCAAACTGATCCTGGGGAGATGCAGGGCAAGGTGGAACCGTGCTCCTGGCGACAGGATTCACAGAGGGGAGACTAATACCCCTTTGACCACCCGCGATCTCGTCGCGGGAGACAGACTCGGAAACAAGGGGAAACGTTAGTTGAGGGGATAAAATAGACATAAGACATATTCCCCCACTACAGTCGCATGCAGTCCTCTGAGGGCTGAAACCAACCCCTGGAGCAGGGGGTAAACCCTCTCCCTCTCCCAGGTGAACTCCACAACTCTGCGCCGGACTAGGAGAGACCGAAACGGGGGGCGAAACACCCTTCTCCACGGAGATGGCAGAAGAAGTCAAAACTGTACCCTGATTGATAAAGTCTGGGCAGACAAAGGCACGAACTCAAACAGGGTCCCCAAAAGCCCACCTATTCTAGTATCGCCGCTCGTGTTGGTTACCTCGGGCAAGGAAATGTCCGAGTACCCAACGTGAGTCAGCGGCCCACCCGATCGACCCTCAACATCGCCCTGTTGTGCACCAAAAGTCGCCAAGGGGCAGACGCCCATGGAGGGGAGTCTGCGCGGGTGACTCTGAGACAAAGGCCATGAAACAGGCAGCGGGAGGGCTCTAGGGAAAGCACTTCGGCTGACGATTCGAGGAGGGGCTAGCACCCCTACCCCTACTGTCGCCTTGGTAACTGGAACCGCGACCCCTGCTGAAGAAACGTGCACGACCTGCTCAGAATCCGAGCATGACGTCTCCAGGTGGAGAATCCCAGAGCTATCGGACTGGTAAGACGGATGTGCCGTGTATCTGACAGATCGATCTACCTGGGGCTCCCGAACGGAAGACCCACAGAGATTGTCCACGGAAAGAGAGCGAAAGAAGCTTTGATCAGCTGACCAATAGCCCCACCCGGCATTCGCAGCCGAATTGGAACCACGGTCCGAGAACAGAGAGTGCCAACTTGCTGTGCTCTGACCCGGTCGTTCGAGCCATGACTCCCTGGTCGGAGAAACACGGTCGATGACTACGGGGCGAGAGGCGGAAAAGGACTGAGTGGTGGACCGATGGTCCGAGATCCCCGACCGGCGGGGTTGACCGATAGCATGCAGACCTGTCCGCACCGACATTCCTGTCTCGCGGTCGATCGCAACGCTCTGCCCATGTCGAACCGTCTCGCTCAACCGTGCGGGAACACGGGAACCGGGCACGGTCGACCGCCGGAGTCGGAAGGCAGAAAGCTGACAGGTACGTACAGACGAAACTGTCACGTGACCTGTCGCAACGCCCTGTGAGCGCCGACCCCTCGCGCGCAACCTTCCGGGAGCACGGTGACTGAGCACAACTGATTGCCCGAGACAGCAGGCGGCGTGCTGACTGGGCCGTTCAGGCATTACTGCCGTGCGTCCCGTCGCAACGCTCTGCCTTTGTCTAACCGTATAGCTCAATCTTCCGTGAGCACGGGAAGACGCGTTCCGTGTGCGAGCCGTACCGCGTCGCTCAACCTGTCAAGAGGGCAGTGACTGGCCACATCGGATCGCCCAGGAAGGAAGGCGGTGTGCTGACCGAGCAGTTCAGACATTCCTGCCGTGACGCCGGTAGCAACGCTCTGCCTCCGCCTAACCGTATGGTTCTACCTGGCGTGAGCACGGGAAGACCGCCTTCCATGTATGTGCCGAACCGCTTCGCTCGACCTTTCGGGAGGGCAGTAACGGTTCACATGGGAGCGCGCGGGAAGATAGGCGGCGTGCTGACCGGGCCGTGCAGACATTGCTGCCGAGCAGCCGGTAGCAACGCTCTGCCTGTGGCTATCCATATGGCTCAACCTTTCGGGAGCACGGGAAGACCGCCTTCCGTGTGTGTGCCGGATCGCTTCGCTCAACCTTTCGGGAGGGAAATACCTGGCCACATCGGATCGCACGATACGTACCTGCCCGAGTCGGCCAGTCTCGCGCGACTTCCCGCGAGAGCGGTGACTGGACCCAGAACTCCGGTAAAAGAAGGCAGCCTCCTGACCAGTACGTCCAGACATCGTGGACACGTGGCGTGGAGGGCAGTGTCTGAAACAAAGCTCGCGGTCTGACCAACAAGAAACAACCGACCCGCCGGAAGGGACGAACGAGGAGACGTCTGAACGCTCCTGTCCCGCTAAAAAGTATGACATGACGAGCAGGCAGATTCCGAAGGCCGAGGCGCGCCGAAGCGTCACTACTAGCCTCTGTCAAAGAAAACCAAAGATGATGGCAGCTGCAAAGTTTCCCTAGGAAACACCGAACCTGAAGCGGAAAACTCTCAGCTGGCCGTCCCAAGCCAGACTGAGACGTAGCACTCGAACAAAAACACCGGGTTTGAAGTCCCGGCCGACTCTACTGCACCAGTAGAGAGAGCAAACGCTGCCCAGCCGCAGAACACACAGTCATTACCAAAGACTGAGTGGTGGGTACAGCAACAACAGCGTGCGAAGAAAACGCACCCCCGCAGCGTCCTGTAGCCACAGCTAAATCAGCGGAAACGCGAAAATTACAACTTCGACCCAAAAACTCCCGCATGAACGGGGAAGAAGAAGGCAGAGAAAAACTACTCGTTCTGTCAGTTGAACGAGAACCCCTCTCCACTCCACTCCTCACCGCCAACGCTGTTAGCCTTGTCGCCTCGACATGGAGAACGGAGGGGCATTCCGCCATGACATGAGCGCGGTTTAGCAACAGCTACCGCGCAATAATGGCGAACAAAACAGGCTACAAAAACCCCAATGCAACGACAAGCAAATAACAAGCAAGAAACAAGCAAGCCGTTGTAACAGTGACTACTAGTCACGAACCTGCCAACGCAATTGAGACCAACCCCGCGCGTGCAATAAAAGTACAACAGCGTATAAATTATAATGGCCTCAAATTCTGACATATGAACGTCAAAAGATGACGCAAAACACAGCGGCAATTGCCTCAAATACTTCCCTTAGCTCGCAGCGAAGGGGAACTGCAAACACTTTTCAGTCACACGAAGCAACTAGAGGTAATCCAACAGAAGGAAATCCAACTGAGTAATCCAAGCGTACACCCGTAGTGTAACGCGAAAAGGTCAAAGTGGGCGAGCTTGGCCACCAGCACTGCTTTAGTAGTGCACGTGTGGACACGAGGCATGGGGAGTTACCTCCCTTTGCCACGGGTTCCGGGCACGTGTCTCGGGCAATGGGATTGGCCTATGCTGGCGGCCAAGGTTGGGTAAGAATTATGCAAATTCTTTTTTCGAGGTTGAAAGGTCATATATCTCTGGTTGTCTACTGGTAAGTATGGAGGGAAAACATGCAAATGGAGGTCACACGAGAGGCTTGTGGGATAACCGATCTGCTCCCTGACATACACCGTTAAAGTAGTTCTAAGACTATTTCGCACAAAATTCTTAACTTACTCTTGTTGTTAGCAATAAACAAGCGTTTATCGATAAAATTAAATGTTTGTGTTGAAATGGAAACAAGTTTAGACATCTAAATGATTTCTGTAAAAACTGGGGTAAAAATAGCATCCAGAACTAACTATTTTTGGCGCAATGCTGTAATGCCAAGGGTCAAATCTATTACGCACTCATTGCGAACTGTGCCAGAGTCAATACTGACTCGGGTTCACAGAATGACCAGCACAAACACTAAATTACCATTTGCACTCAGCAGTCATACAAATTTCGTCAATAAACATGACCCCTAAAAACATCCACTTAAGAGCAATCACACCCTGTTCCACAATATGCATTATCACAAACATTTGCATATCAGCACAGTTGGAGGAACACTGATTCACATGAAGACTCTTACTTGGAACATATCTCCTTCCTCTGGGAGAGGATCCTCCAGAAGTTGCAGGTGTCCCGAGTCATCTGGTTGCATGGAAACTGCAGCTTCATCAGGGCAAGTTAGGGGCAAGGCAAATTCTTTCAGCTCTGCATTTTCCAACACCAGTTTCTTCAGCAACTCATTGCTGCGAATGCTCAAGATGCAAGAGTTGCAGGCTTTCAGTGCTACACGGGTCCCGCTCGAGGTCTCGTCCTCCAGGTACACCGTCATTGCCTCATTCGCCAGGTGATCACAGAACTTGAACTTGGTCCTTTCCACTCCATTGCTGACCTCGGGAGTGCCGGGGACAACATCGGGGCTGCTTGCATCGTGGATGGGGGTGAGACTGGGGCTCTGCTGAGGGGAAGGCATGGTGGTATGGGAGGCAGCATCACTGCTGTTGGACATGCTGCCTACATCCCCATCCATCAGGGTCAGGTTGTGATCAGGACGATGCAGCACATATGGCATGGTTTTGATGCCCACAGCAGACATTGTGGTGCTGGAGTTACGATGAACCAGGCAGAAGCAAGCGTTGTTCTTGGGTCTAACTGTCAGGATCTACACGAATCTACCAACAGTCCTGCTTCTTCATAAGCCATATTATGCTGGATCCAGCAACAACAGAAGGAACTCTGTTCACGACTGGTTCTGATGCAGCGATCACCAAAATTTCTCCACAGCTGCAAAAGAATAGGATGTTATTAAATTCTGAGGTCTGGGAAGGAATGCATAAAATGCATTTAACTTTCAGCATTACCTTTACTTCAACATAACTGATAATTTCAATTCATTGTTTATCAAACTAGAGAGCTGCAAGCAAATCGAAATCCTCATTGTCAGTTAGTTGTTTCCTTTGTTAAAATATTTTTACACTTCTTAGCAAATACTGTTTCTTGGCCTATCATATCTATTAAGAAATATCTATAACTCTACTAATGATGAGGCAAAAAAAAATATAGTTCTGGTTATGGTAACCCATTTCTTTACTGACCCTAAATATATTTCTTACATAGTGACAGAAAAAAAAGGGGGGGGGGGGGGGGGGGGGAGAGAATGGATGGTAGTCAATAAATTGTGTGCTGTCCCATCTTCCCTGCCTTATGAGCACTCAGGGAATTCAATTATTTCAGGAAAAGAGATATTGCGATTCACATTTAATCTGGCCTCTTCCAATTTCATTTTTTGTATAACTTTGTTAATAAGTTCAGGCCAACCAACTGACGCTACTTTTTCTGGCCATGTTACCATTATTTCTGTTGACCTTGGGCAACAAACAAAATTTGTTTTGGTTACGGTAACCTGACCAACCCTACTTTTTTCTGTTGACCCTATTTTATTTTTCAATCATAGAAAAAAAGAGAGTAAAAAACCTGCATGCTATCCCCCCTCTTCCCTGCCCTATAGTATGAGCACTCAGGGAATCCACTATTTACATTTATAAAAGTGTTCTCAGCAACAAAAAACAAGAAGGGCAAAGCCCATACGACTCACATGCTTGACCTTGATATGACCTTAACCTTTACATGACCTTGACCTTCAGGTGACCTTCAAGGTCAAGGTCAAACAACTAAACCTAGCAATGACATCATATACTAAGAACTGCTTTACACATTTTTCCTACCAAAATACATGTGACCTTAACCCAAGGTCAAGGTCATCCAAGGCCATGCAACACAAAGCTGTTAATTCAAGACATAGGAAGCACAATGGCGCTTATTGGCACTTTCTACCATGAGATATGGTCACTTTTAGTGGTTCACTACCCCATTTTGGTCACATTTCATAAGGGTCAAAGTGACCTTGACCTTGATGATATGTGACCAAATGTGTCTCATGATGAAAGTATAACATGTGTACTACAATGTTATGAAGTTTGGAAGAGTTATCTTTCATAGTTCAGGGTCAAGGTCACTTCAAAATATGTATACAATCCAACTTTAAAGAGCTCCTGTGACCTTGACCTTGAAGCAAGGTCAAGTCACTATGTATGTGTTTTGACGCCTTGTCATCCTACACCATCACGCCAAATTGGGTGTTGATAGACTTAATAGTCTCCGAGAAAAATCCAACGTTAACGTTTTTTACGGATTACAGGACGCCGGGACACCCGGACCGGACGCCCGGACGGACGACACGGGTGACCTAGTATGAAAGTATAACATGTGTACTACAATGTTATGAAGTTTGGAACAGTTATCTTCCATAGTTCAGGGTCAAGGTCACTTCAAAATATGTATACAATCCAACTTTAAAGAGCTCCTGTGACCTTGACCTTGAAGCAAGGTCAATCAATCTGGTATCAAAAGATAGGGATTACTTTGCCCTATACACCATATATAGGTCAGGTATCCAATCTCAAAAACTTCAGAGAAAATTGGAACAAGAAGGGCAAAGCCCATACGACTCACATGCTTGACCTTGATCTTTATATGACCTTGACCTTCAGGTGACCTTCAAGGTCAAGGTCAAACAACTAAACCTAGCAATGACATCATACACTAAGAAATGCTTTACACATTTTTCCTACCAAAATACATGTGACCTTGTCCCAAGGTCAAGGTCATCCAAGGTCATGCAACACAAAGCTGTTAATTCAAGACATAGGAAGCACAATGGTGCTTATTGGCACTTTCTACCATGAGATATAGTCACTTTTAGTGGTACACTACCCCATTTTGGTCACATTTCATAAGGGTCAAAGTGACCTTGACCTTGATGATATGTGACCAAATGTGTCTCATGATGAAAGTATAACATGTGCCCCACATAATTATTAAGTTTGAAACAGTTATCTTCCATAGTTCAGGGTCAAGGTCACTTCAAAATATGTATACAATCCAACTTTGAAGAGCTCCTGTGACCTTGACCTTGAAGCAAGGTCAACCAAACTGGTATCAAAAGATAGGGCTTGCTTTGACCTATATACCACTTGTAGCTAAGGTCGCCATTCTCAATAACGTGGGAGAAAATTGGGAAAATGTGAAAAATGACTGTTTTTGAGACCACATTTATGGCTCCTGTGACCTTGACCTTGAAGCAAGGTCAAGTCACTATGTATGTTTTTTGAGGCCTTGTCATCATACACCATCATGCCACATTTGGTGTTGATAGACTTAATAGTCTCCGAGAAAAATCCAACGTTTAAGTTTTTTACGGACGCCCGCCCGCCCGGACGGACGGACGGACGGACGACACGGCTCAGTACATAGACTCACTTTTGCTTCGCATGTGAGTCAAAAATGTGAAAAATGTCTGTTTTTTAGACAACATTTACGGCCCCTGCGACCTTGACCTTGAAGCAAGGTCAAGTCACTATGTATGTTTTTTGACGCCTTGTCATCATACACCATCATGCCAAATTGGGTGTCGATAGACTTAATAGTCTCCGAGAAAAATCCAAAGTTAACGTTTGTTACGGACGACAGGACGCCCGGACGGACGAAACGGGTGAGTACATACTCACTTTTGCTTCGCATGCAAGTCAAAAACTTGATTTATTTTCAATATGGCCTCTTCTATTAAAAACATTTTAAAAATAAATATAATTAAAGATGATTAAATAAAAAGTTCAGGCTGACCTTGTTTCTTTTTACTGCAACCACAACTATTTCTTTTTTTGGCCATGCTTCAGACTAAACCAAAACTACAACTTCAGTTGTTTTGTCTCATGGGGCATCGAAAGACTTCCCATTACTGGGTGCAGGCCTTGGTAAAATTTATTTCTCTAGGGACTGGTGGTGATATTTAATAACAAGGATCATGATTAACAAATGTTACTGTAAGCTTCAGCCATCATAGATCGTGTGTTTTTCAAAGCATCCCAGTAGGGAGGGGGGGAGGGGGGGGTTGCTGCAACCAATTATACAATAGTCACATCAAAAAGCAACGAAGACACTCTTTATGGATAACACTGTTTTGCATTTTAAATAACCTGCTGTCACATTTATAACACCTAAAAACAAAAAACAAAATATGGTAGTTATGGTAACCTGACAGTGACAGGCCCTATTCTTCCCTGCCAACCCTAAACTTTTTTAAGAAAAAAAAAAGAAAAAAAAAATTAAACAACAAACTGCATGCTGTCCCATTTTCCCTCTAACCACAACTGAAGTAAAAAAAGCATTTTCAGCAATATAATTTTTTTTAACCTTCAGATGAATCTACTGCATACATGACATTTCTTATAACACACTCATACCACAAATGTTTTGGCCTTCTTGATATATACATATAACAAACACATATGGATAGATGGATGGTTGGATGGATGGATGGATGGATGGATGGATGGATGGATGGATGGATGGATGGATGGATGGATGGATGAATCAAAACTTTTTTTCCTTTAGGACAGGCCTGCCTTTCAACTCAAATTTGTTTAATGTTACTCATTGTTACTGTGACCACAACTTTGTTTTCCCCCTTTTATGATTGAGTGTGGTAAAAGTACTTACAAATAAAACACCTGCAGTTGGCAACTCAAGATTTCAAATTTTCCAGGCTCAAACGAAACTGCAACTCAGTTCTGAAATACAAATTTATAGAATAATACTGTTCCGTTGTGATGCCATCACATCGCTAAACAATGTAATTCAACAAATAGAGAGAAAATTGTGGTAAACAACAAACTGTTTGCTGTCTCATCTTCCCTATAATCATTATTTCAGTTTAAAAGCCTTTTCAGGGAAAGAGACATGTATATTAGCCATTTCTTAAAATACAAATTACACAAGACATACATGTATGCAATGTGTGCAGTCTTGATCAGGCCTCTATTATTAAAAATAATAATAAAGGTCAGGTCTACTTACAAACCCATTCACTCCTGTCCTATATATATGTGATTTAGTCTCGTGAACTGAATATTCAAAAGCTTGTTGGTAATATTTCTTCCTGACTAAACAGTTCAAACATTTTACTCAGCAGAACTTTGAAAAAATGTTTCTCTAAGACAATTACAAAAGCTTGCAAGAGCAAATGCAACTCTTGAATTTCAGTTTCCATTAACAAGAAAATCTTCACACTCCATTTGCCTATTCGGGCATTCATAGGATTCTCAAAACCACATATGAAATGTGTTCCAAGGAATAATGATACAAAATTAATCTTAGCTATTGCAATGCTAAAACACTTTCCACCAAACGGCAACAAGACAAACTTTTTATTCTGTCCCAACTTATTTCATGTGTCTGATTACACTGCATCTATACCAGTACAAATCCTAAGCATTCCATCTCCATTTTTAAACACCGTTCTTTTCATCATAACTAATTCAACCAGTGCAGAGCAACTGCCTTCCTTCTCGTGTTTCGTTGAATGAAACTATGATTCGTATATTTGAGGTTTTGTTGTAAACCCTGTTTATTTTTATCCTTCAATTCTCAAAGAAGGTCAATCAACATACGTGGTAGAAATTACTGTATAACTCCATCCATGTCAGCACATGGCAAAAGACGTCTGAGAAAGTTAGCCCCCACGTGGCGAATGCCAAACATAATAGTTCGCGATCACTGAGCAGCGAGCACCCGAGTCGAGAAATTCTACAACCCAATGCATTGCGACAACTTTACACGTCGCATTTTAAATATAATAATCGAATTTCTGTTTGTATCCGTTTGTCACTTTGTGCGAAATGAAACAGTCAAGTGCTCCAAGGAGCTAACTCGTATACACAATTAATTATGGTTGGCATCATAACGTTCTGCACTGGATATTTCCGACAGACAGTACACGAGCAAGTGGTTGAATTGTTAGATTAGTATTTATTTATTTTTTGGCTATTGACGTCAACGGTAAGGGAAACATCGCTTGAACAAAGCGGCAACATTTGAAACGATGGTCAATACACTAGGATAGGATCGATCACTGCAGGGCTGTCGAAATTGTCGATTACAATTATAAAGTTAAGACATACAAGACACTCGATGCCTTGCAAAAACAGAGTAACTGACATAAAAATGCATCATATGAAAGGCTTCACATGCAGCTCTAACACAAGATGCGTGAAAAATAATGCTCAATCGCGAAGATCAAACTGCTAGGGCGGAAACTAAACAGTCGCGAGGTAGTGGTCGGCTCTCTATCAAAATCACAGCAAACATTCAAACGCATTTGCAGTGACTATGATGGTAATATGTTCTCAACATCATCCAACACCCTAATTGTGTACAATATGCATAGCTCACATTTACTTACAAAGTTAAATGATCCTGGAAAGCACACATTGAACTAACACGAGGTCTGTAGGGCCTGGAATGGGCGCCATCTACTGGGAAAATGTTCAGTCGAAAACCGGAAGTGAATTTTCTCGTGCTTGCGTGCATACGTTTTATGTCTTTCGATAAACTGTCAGTCGTGCATTCTTGTTAAAACACACTTCTATTGTAAAATAATTTCTGCTCATTTTTCCTCATATTTATTTGCCATCAAGCATTAAACAGAAACATAAGAACCCGTAAAGTGTAAAGTCTCTCTATTAGTATTACCTCCCCTGTCTTCACCTGTTGGCAAGGAAAAACAATACTTTTTACCCGCCACCAGGTACATCGATATAACAATAATTTTGTCATTATCGTTTGTTGACATGTTTCTCATGATGAATTTTATGCTTTATTAAAGAGCCAGCAGTATACATGTGTATATATGTATAGGTACTTGTTGTTTATCTTTATCATAGTATGATAGTTAATGTTACATCGAAGACTTATCAACTATTGTCTAACGCCTACAACACTGGCTACGGAAATAAAACACAACACGAACACAGATCACACACGACCTTTGCACAGATCTTAGAGGATACACACCTTCATGGAAGGAATTTTGACGTAATGTTGTGGTGGTTGTTAAGCAAAACGTGCCGACATCCCACCCACACTACATGCAGTCACGGCTTCAGAGCTGTGCTACAGTGCTTGTTGCTTTAGTGCAGAAACCTCTTTGGTGTTCTTCCAGTTTCCGAGGCGGAAAATGTGTGGATTATGCGGAGTGGATTATGCAGAGTGGATTTGTAATGTGGCTATTGATGGTGGTGGTACTGCTGTTTTTCCACAATACCAGATTACAGTGGTTGGCCATTACATCTATTGAATTATTGAAGTACTGGAATGCCCCCTTATTTAAGGACAAAATTTGAGCCTCCATTACTCGAAAGTTGCAGGGAGTTGTAGTGATGACATGCAGTGA
The DNA here is from genome assembly GCA_034096865.1 of Theodoxus fluviatilis. Lineage (NCBI taxonomy): Eukaryota > Metazoa > Mollusca > Gastropoda > Cycloneritida > Neritidae > Theodoxus > Theodoxus fluviatilis. Next base: position 11,053 of record JAWQFJ010001786.1, on the reverse strand, counting down.
ATGAAAGCCCAGTTGTGCACAGCATGTTTGTGGTTATAACTTGATCAAAGCAAGTGAAAGCTTGGCAGAAAAGAGCAATGACTAAACTTCCTTTGAAATTGCTTATTCCAAATGTTGCCTCATTCAGCATAACAAAGTCTATTGAATGAATCCTATGGTGTTGCATGTAGCTGTCTTACTTGAGGGAAAAGAAGATTTCTCATCAAATATGATTCACTAGCCTCAGGTCACACTCAATCTAACAAGTGACTGACAGGGCAGCCTCACCAACTATCAGACCACAGTGGAGAAGGGGTCGCAGAGCAGCATTGCATACAGGATGGGTTGAGGGGAGGGAGGAGGAGAGAGGTCTGACACTTACTTAGGATGGGGTGGGTGGGAAGAGACAAGGATATTTTTGCAGAAGATGACTGCAGAAAATTATGTACAATACACTTGGTGATAGGTGCACCTCATCACATTTTAAAAGATTGCAAACTGAAAAACAGTTGAAAACTACTTCTTTTAACAGTATCGGTCAGAGTCAGTAGATGACTGCACATATATTTCACAGATTTGTCCAATTTTGTCAGTAGGTGATTGCACTGTGTGTTTGTGTGTGTGTGTGATTGCGTGCATGCGCATTTCTAGCAGCAAAGCTTATTTTGCAGCACAAATACTCATTTGATCTGCATGCAAGGTTTTGCTCTTACAAACCTTGTGGAAGTCCAGTGTGTGCTTTAATGTTGATGCATTCACTACCAGACTTAGCAATGGGTTATGGAAATACATGTATTAAGTGACTAACAATGAATGTTTTCGCATTACTAATCCATGCAGACACCTAAATCATACATATATTTCATTCTGATTAATGTATTACTACTTAGTGTTTCAGTATGTTTTTCCTAGGGGAATTGCTAAATTTGAGGGTGGGGTGTTTCTTCAAAAAAGATTAAGTTGTGGTTGAAGTAATATGGCCCTTGTAAATAGGGTCAGTACATAGGCCTTACTTTTTTTACTCACATGCGAAGCAAAAGTGAGTCTATGTATTCACCCGTTTCGTCCGTCCGGGCGTCCGGGCGTCCGAAAACATTAACGTTGGATTTTTCTTGGAGACTATTAGGTCTATCAATACCAAATGTGGCATGATGGTGTATGATGACAAGGCCTCAAAAAACATACATAGTGACTTGTCCTTGCTTCAAGGTCAAGGTCGCAGGGGCCATAAATGTTGTCTAAAAAACAGTCATTTTTCACATTTTCTCAATTTTCTCTGAAGTTTTTAAGATTGGATACCTGACCTATATATGGTATATAGGGCAAAGTAAACCCTACATTTTGATACCAATTTGGTTGACCTTGCTTCAAGGTCAAGGTCACAGGAGCTCTTCAAAGTTGGATTGTATACATATTTTGAAGTGACCTTGACCCTGAACTATGGAAGATAACTGTTTCAAACTTAATAATTATGTGGGGCACATGTTATACCTTCATCATAAGACACATTTGGTCACATATCATCAAGGTTAAGGTCACTTTGACCCTTATGAAATGTGACCAAAATGGGGTAGTGAACCACTAAAAGTGACCATATCTCATGGTAGAAAGTGCCAATAAGCACCATTGTGCTTCCTATGTCTTGAATTAACAGCTTTGTGTTGCATGACCTTGGATGACCTTGACCTTGGGTCAAGGTCACATGTATTTTGGTAGGAAAAAAGTGTAAAGCATTTCTTAGTGTATAATGTCATTGGTAGGTTTAGTTGTTTGACCTTGACCTTGAAGGTCAAGGTCATATAAAGGTCAAGGTCAAGCATGTGAGTGGTATGGGCTTTGCCCTTCTTGTTGTTTGTTTGTTTTTAAGGAGGCTAGGTTAAAACTGCACACATTTGTGAGCATATGTGTGTGTGTTTTTTTACTCACATGCGAAGCAAAAGTGAGTCTATGTACTCACCTGTTTCGTCCATCGGGGCGTGGTGTTGTCCGTAAAAAAACTTTAACGTTGGATTTTTCTCGGAGACTATTAAGTCTATCAACACCCAATTTGGCATGATGGTGTATGATGACAAGGCCTCAAAAAACATACATAGTGACTTGACCTTGCTTCAAGGTCAAGGTCGCAGGGGCCGTGTGACGGATCCCTCTTTCCCCCTTTTATCATTAAAATAATTTCCTTGAATGTTTTAAGACTGAAACCTTTAACCTTTTCCTAACTGAGAGAAAAAAACTGTCCCCTGTTGGATCTTAGTCTCAGAGAATCCTGGCACAACCTTTCTGCACTGGAGTTGTTTTTCTGGGTCGGATGCCACATGGCTGTTTTTGTATATACCGGACTTCCTGCGAGGTGGGGTGACCGATGTCCTTGAGCTTGTTTTTCAAAGCTTGCCTTGAAGGCGGTTTTTCCTGCCAAGTCAGCTTTCTGTCCAAGAGTTTTGCGCATGCGTGAAAAGGGTTGAGGTGTTTCAATAAAACTACATTGCATGCCCAATTTTAATCAGTTAGCGGAAGGCAAGGGTGCTGGAACGGACGCACTGCCTAACGAAGCTGCTCCGTGTTAATCCCAAGGCACGTAAAAGACGATTGGTACTGATGCCCCATCCTTGTCGCCCAAGCTAAGTACGTTTGGCCTGACGTATCCCCACAATTAAGTTATCAACGAGAGAAACAGCGTTTTCTCTCACTGTGAAATCCAGTCACTGAAAAGTTCACCTCTCCGGAGCAAAGCCCCTGCCCCCGCCTCCCCGCACTCCACAGCCTGCTCGCCTGCCTGGCCCCAGCTGACCAGGGCAAGCCTTCCTCACGCCTGCCGGTCTGAGACGCCCAGCCCCACAGCCGTCGTCTGCTTGAGATCGCTTCCCTCCTGCCTGGCTCCCTCCCGCCTGCCCAGGCCGGAACAACGCTGACCACTACAGCCGGGGAAATCTCACCCCAGGAGTTTTCATCTGCATTAGCGCTGTGTTGTGGTTGTTTCTGCCCTTTGCCCGAGAGCGCATAGGAGCAGTGATTGATGGCCTTTGTTCTCGGTCGAGAACGTGTGATTAGGTTGTGAGTCCTCAAGCTTAGTTATGACCTTCATCGTTGGAATTACTAAGGTACAGTGAATACGTATTCTGAACTGTCTCTGAATCTAAAGAACTGAACTGTTGAACTCTTTTATCCCTAGAAACATTGAACAATCATTAGATGCTTGAAAGCCACAAAGGGGCGACTTCTCAATCATGGGCTTTTCTTGAATATTAAATCATTTTCTTTAATTGGCAATCCTGAGTCCTCCTGTTTATTGCATGGCATGTGCATGACAGAGATTTTGATTTATTTTCTTTAAATTGTGCGTTCCTCCTCCCCAAGTAAATCCCCTAGACACAAGCGCATAGCGCTGAGCCGGTGTTTTAAGAAACACAGGAGAGGAGAAACGTCACACTGCTGCTGCTGCTGCTGCTGCTGCTGCTGCTCCTCCTCCTCCTCCTCCTCCTCCTCCTCCTCCTCCTCCTCCTCCTCCTCCTCCTCCTCCTCCTCCTCCTCCTCCTCAGCATCATATTCATCATCATCAGCATCATCATCGTCATCATCGTCATCGTCATCGTCATCATCATCATCATCATCATCATCATCATCATCATCATCATCATCATCATCATCATCATCATCATCATCATCATCATCATCATCTTCCTTCCCCTCTTTCTCTTCCTTTCTTTTTCTTTTCATGCTCCTGCCGCTGCTCCTTATGTTTCTTTTTCTCTTCCCGTCTTCTCTTCCTTCTCTTTCTCTTCTTTCTCTTCCTCTTCCTTCTCGTCCTTTTTTCTCCTTCTCTTCCTTCACAGCCTCGACTTCCTCCTCCTGTTCCTACCTGCCAGTCCATTCGCTGGCCATGGCCATGTAGTGCTGCTCTTCCTGCATGGCTTCCTGTTCCTTCCAGTGCATGGGTGTGTCCTTTCCCAGCGTTCCCGCTCCCCCTCCTTCCCCTGTGGCACGTGACTCCAGGTGCGTCACGCTTCCGTTCTCCTTGGGCTGCCTCTGCATTTTGGGTGACGTCATTTCCAGGTCTACGTAGTCCTGGAAGTCCGACATGCCCTTCAGCCTGCAGGTAGAAGAAGTAGCTGGGGTCAGAGAAGATGGGGGTGGTGGTAACGGTGGTGATTGTGTTGGTTGGTGGTGATTGTGTTGATTGGTGGTGATTGTGTTGATTGGTGGTGATGTGGTAACGGTGGCGATTGTGTTGGTTGGTGGTGATTGTGTTGATTGGTGGTGATGTGGTAACAGTGGTGATTGTGTTGGTTGGTGGTGATTGTGTTGATTGGTGGTGATGTGGTAACGGTGGCGATTGTGTTGGTTGGTGGTGATTGTGTTGATTGGTGGTGATGTGGTAACGGTGGTGATTGTGTTGGTTGGTGGTGATTGTGTTGATTAGTGGTGATGTGGTAACGGTGGTGATTGTGTTGGTTGGTGGTGATTGTGTTGGTTGGTGGTGATGTGGTAACGGTGGTGATTTTGTTGGTTGGTGGTGATTGTGTTGGTTGGTGGTGATTGTGTTGATTGGTGGTGATGTGGTAACGGTGGTGATTGTGTTGATTGGTGGTGATGTGGTAACGGTGGCGATTGTGTTGGTTGGTGGTGATTGTGTTGATTGGTGGTGATGTGGTAACGGTGGTGATTGTGTTGATTGGTGGTGATGTGGTAACGGTGGCGAGTGTGTTGGTTGGTGGGAATGGTGTTGACGGAGTTTGTGACGGTGATGGTGATAGTGGAAGTGATAGTGAAGGTGGTAGTAGTGGTGATGTTGGTGGGGATGATGTTGACAGTGGTTGTGATATTTGATGGTGATAGTGGAGATGGTGATGATGGTGGTAATGGTGGTGATTGTGTTGGTTCATGTTGATGGTGTTGACAGTGGTTGTGATGGTGATAGTAATAGTGGTCGTGATGTTGATGAAGATGGTGATGGTATTGTCGGAGGTTATGACGGTGATGGTGATAGTGGAGGAGATGGTGAAGGTAGTAGTGGTGGTGACGTTGGTGTTGGTGGAGGTGGTGATGGTGGTACTGGAGGTGACGGTGGGGGTGATGCTGGTTTTGGTGGAGGTGGTGATGGTGGAACTGGAGGTTACGGTGGGGGTGATGCTGGTTTTGGTGGAGGTGGTGATGATGGTACTGGAGGTGACGGTGGTGGTAATGCTGGTGTTGGTGGAGGTGGTGATGGTGATACTGGAGGTGATGGTGGTGGTGATGCTGGTGGTGGTCAGGATGGTGATGAAAGTGGTGTAGTGGTGGTGATGATGGTAGTAATGGAGATGGTGTCAATCGTATAAACTATAGTAGTAATTGTTTTTGCCGTTGATACTGCTGCTGTAATTGCCGCTACTGCTGTTTTGCTATTCTTGCTGCTGCAGCTGCCTCTGCTGCTGCTGCTGCTACTACTTCTACTACTACTTCTACTACTACTACTACTGCTACTACTACTACTTCTACTACTACTACTACTACTACTACTACTACTACTACTACTACTATCTGCTCATATTGTCGCTGTTATTGTTTGGACTTGCGTCGGTCGTAGCAGCTGTACTAATTTAAATAAAAACCAAAATATCATCCTTCGCCATACCATAGCCATAAAGCACTTCAGCTCGATTTGAGAAAACGACGTAAACCATGTGTGGGGTTCAATTTCATTGATAATGAGGTTTCGGCAAATTTGAGATCTCTTCACAAACTTTCTTTAAAGAAAAAGTATATATTTCAAACTGCTATTTAAGAACATTAAAAAAATGAATATTCGAAAGTGTGTGAGAACAGCAACAGTTTTTTGGCTCGTCCGTGTCCGTGCGGTAAATCTAGCATCATTTTGAAGGGGAAACCCTTGCTTCTCCGATTAATCTGATTGGACAGCTTCGTTGTGAAGGGAGAGAAAAAGCTCAGCTAAGGGCATTGAACGATAACTGACTCAGAAATATTTTCCGTTCTGCAAATGTATTTTTCTCACAACGCCACGGTATGGTACCACTAGCAGACATATCTTCCTTGTTTCTTATTCAATTTTCATTGTTTGAACACCGTTAGCACACGTTTTCTCTCTACATCTGAATGGTGTGGACAACTCAAGCTGATCAAAAGGTGTTGTGAACGTTTCGTTTTGTGGATGAAAAGTCCGAAATGTGATTGTAGTGTTGTCGATGCTAGCTGGGGCAATGATGGGTGAGGAACAGTGATGGTGCTGGCGATGAAATTACGAGTAGTAGTGATGGAAGTGGTGGCACAACACAACTTGTCATGGTGGTATTCTGTGTGATAGAAGTGGCGCTGTTTTGGAGGAAATTTACATTGGCCAACAACCAAAAATGCCGATTTTTTTTAATTGAGTGAAATGCTACCCACAGGAAAGTAAACAATGATAACAAGAAAGACAGATGGGAGATACTGTGTGGATGAACATACGACATGAAGGTTTGCTAATCTCGCAGTTCTTATTAGAAAGAAGAAAAAAAAACACGTCTCTACATGAGCATACACTTTTGCAGCGCTGCCAAACAACTGAATGATTTAAACTGTATACTTTATCTGTCATCCCTCCCCCCTTCTCCTCTGTGTGTGTGTGTGTGTGCGCGCGCACGCGCGCGCGTGTGTGCGTGCGTATGTATATGCGCGCGTGTGTATACGCGTACGTGACAATGATTCCGACTAATTGTATTATTTCTTAAGTCTTTTGGCTCTGAAAAGGGCCGCTTGATTACATTTAGTCGGAATCATTGTCACGACTCGCCTTCCTTTTTTGTCAGTCCGACCCCGGCAAACACCCTCTTTTAATATATGTGTACATATGTGTGTGTGTGTGTTTGTGCCTGTGTGTGTGGGGGGGGGGGGGGGGGGGGCGCGCGCGCGCGCGTGTGTGTGCAAATGTGTGTGTGTGTGCGTGCGAATGTGTGTGTGCGTGCGTGCGTGCGTGCGTGCGTGTGTGTGTGCGTGCGTGCGTGCGTGCGTGTGTGTGCGTGCGTGCGTGCGTTCGTGTGTGTGTGTGTGTGTGTGTCTGCCTGTTCTGCTCTCATACACGCACAGAATAACTGCAAGTACATACGCACCCATACAAACGCACATGCGCCCACTCAGAAATTGACATCTTCATAAGCTAGAGCTGAGAAACTTACTTATGTTTCCACACGCAGTAGATGATGCCGCCGGTGATGTGGACGACGAGAAGGATGAGGAAGACGATAATGATGATGATCGTCGTGGAAGACACCCCGCTCGCAGGAACAACTGTCATAGTGCACGTATGTCACCAACTTAGACAAGGACATTATAGTGAGTGAATGTGTGTGTGTGTGTGTGTGTGTGTGTGTGTGTGTGTGTGTGTGTGTGTGTGTGTGTGTGTGTGTGTGTGTCTGTGTGTGTGTGTATGGGTGCGTGCGGTGCGTGCGTGCGTGCGTGGAATTGTGTATTTTACTGAACTTTTAAATTCGTATGTCTCGTCTGCAACATTGTATTACAAAATTGTAAGGGTATTAGAATAACGATGATTGATTTTTTTGTTTTTTCTATCACGATGATGATAAGATATGTATTTTTGCATCTCACAAATCTACTTTTGAAATATCTTACAATAGGAGTTTCTGTCACGAAAGTATATATGATTCTTCACATCGTCGTATGCTTTTGCTGTGCAACTTCAAACATATAAACAGATGTTTGCCTTTATCAACCTAATTCACAAGAAATCCTCTGAGGGGAAAGACATCCGTAATTGGAGCAGAACAGGCCTCGGTGCGCATGCGCTGCAACATCGTACCTATTTGGCCGTCATTTCCGGTCCAACGGTCACGACTTTTTGCCTCTATCTACTGCGCTCACTCTAAATGCTCATAGGGGAAAGTCAGCCGTAAACGGAATGGAAACAGGACTCAGTGCGCATGCGCTGCAACACCGTACCTCTTTGGCAGTCATTTCCGGTCCAGCCTCCGGCGCAGCCCGTGGCTCCACAGCTGCCCGAATTTCGGTCACAGGAGCCGCCTCCCTGGCAGTGGCAGGTGTACTGGCACACGGAGCCGAAGGTGGCGGGAGGGCAGGTCTGACCTGCAACATCAACGTCGTCATCATTATCTTCGTCATCGTCGTCGTTGTTACATCATCGTCGTGGTGAAAAGTGGCTGCGATATCACCGTCGATGATGCTACCTTCGTCGTCATCATCATCATCATCATCATCATCATCATCATCATCATCATCATCATCATCATCATCATCATCATCATCATCATCATCATCATCATCATCATCATCATCATATCATCATCATCATCATCATCATCATCGTCGTCGTCGTCGTCGTCATCGTCGTCATTATCATCATCGTCGTCGTCGTCGTTGTCGTCGTCGTCGTCATCATAATCATCACCATCGTCGTCGTCGTCATCATCATCATCACCACCATCGTCGTCGTCGTCATCATCATCATCACCATCGTCGTCGTCGTCATCAGCAGCAGCAGTAGCAGCAGATGTAGCATCGACGTTGTCGCCGTCGTCATCGTCGTCATCGTCGTCGTTGTCGTCGGCGTCAACGTCGTCGTCGTCGACATCGTCCATCATCAACGTCATCGTCGTCGTCGTCATCATCATCATCAGCAGCATCATCATCGTCGTCGTCGTCATCATCATCATCTTCTTCATCATCATCATCATCATCACCATTGTCGTCGTCGTCTTCGTCATCATCACGTTGTCTGTGATAATGCAGCTGTATGATTTTGCCTCGGCGATTCAAAGGTCAAGTTTTCAGGTCAAAGCACACACAATTTCACAAAATGTCATGTGTATGTGAGTTGTACTTACATACTGATAAAAAGTGATTTGTACAGTCTGTGCACGAGCGCGTCTCCATCAGCAGCAGAGCATGTAGGAAAACATGTACAGTACAGTAGTGCTGTTGCTTTGCAAAGGTGGACAAAGACTGCTGCGCTGTCGCGGGATGGGGAACCAAAAGTCATACTTCTACATCAAAGAAAGCGGATGAAGAGGGGTGGAAACGGCGGGGTGGGGAGTGTGGGAATGGTGGGTTGAGGTGAGAAGTGGAAGTGGGATAGTGGTGGGGGTGAGTTGGTGATGGAGGGGCGGGGAGGGGAAAGAATGGCAACATGTATTAGTTTCAAACTGGCATAATATGAGTGAGTGTCAGGAAGCGTTTAACTTTTCAGATCGCTCGTCTTAAATACAGCAAGTGACATTGGACAGAAGCAACATTTCAAAGGAAAGTGAGAGGAGTAGTGTCACTCATATTTGCATGTGGACTCAAGTCGACACGTCACAAGAGTTAACCAGTTCATCCCGAGGTCGCCGAGTTGGAACGGAAGTGCATAGCGAAGACCACCATTGCATGTGAGGCGATGACGTAAGAAAGGAAAGGCAGAACATCAGGAAAGGAGTTTCAACGAATGAAACTGCATGGGAATGTGTTACTTTTTGTTGCGACTCTGTAACCACCAATGAAAGAGTACATTATTCAGTTTGATTTACTTGTCATCACGCTACTGTTATTACCATCATTCCAACGCAACTTCCTATCCCTATGGAGCATGCAACCAGGTCACAGATGAACACACCAGTGTTAACTTTCACAATATTCAAACACAGCCCTCACAGATACCCTATTTTGCCCCTGGGAGAGGAGTTCCAATGTGAATTGAGCAGCTCACTCAAGGATGCAACTTTGAGATCCGTGCAGTTTTGAACGCCGTGCCCGCTGGCCGCCAGCAGCAACAAGTCGAGCGTTCTAACTAGACAGCCAGAACCCCGCGGTATCGAGACGTATTTGCCCAAACCCCTGGGCTGTCATCATCTGTGCATTTTCTGCGTAGCAAAGCAAGCACAAGCTCTTCAGAGGGTCGAGGTCGAAGCAGGATTTGAACAAAGAGTGACTGATGTTGTTTTTCGATGTCCCAAGCGTACCCATGTCTCATCACTCCTACATACACTTCACTGGCTCCCCATCTCTCAGAGGATAGATTATAAACTTGCTACTTTGTGCTTCAAGGCCATCGACAACACCGCACCACACGCTCTTACAGAAATTCTTACAGTCTACACGCCCTCCAGATCTCTACGCTCAGCTGGTGACTCTAGAATGCTCAAGGTCCCTCGCCGCAATAAGAAAACTCAAGGACAGCGTGCCTTCTCCTATATCGGACCTGTAACCTGAAATAGTCTCCCTCTCTCAGTCCGTCATTCTGACACTCTGCCCTAGTTCAAAAGTGCTCTAAAGACCTACCTCTTCCGATCCGCCTTTCCCGCTGAGCTGCTTCGCCTTACTTGACCTGGCCGGCAAGTGCTGTGTATATTGTATAGTTTGTTCTATTGGATTTTAGTTTTTGTTTTTTGTTTATGTGTGTAGTGTGTGAGTTTTTTGGGGAATGTGATGTTGAGCTGTTGTATGAGTGTTGATTCTTTGGATTGTAAACGCCATGAGCTTGCCTGTCAAGGGAAGGTATGTGCTTATGAATAAACTATTATTATTGTTGTTATTATTATTATTATTATTATTATTATTATTATTATTATTATTATTATTATTATTATTATTATTATTATTATTATTATTATATAAACTGAGCTGATGTCAACACAAAGCTCTACATGTATGTCTGTGGGAAGAATATTGATTAGTTCCGGCAGCAGTGAAACGGGTGTCAAAACTGTTTCATATTTAATTGAAGACGACGATGATGACAGATCACTTCAACGGAGATGCATCTATACTGATAAGTCGTGTATGAACGACAGCATACATTTCTTACCTCGCTTAAGTAAAAAAAGTTTATGTTCAATATCAAAATATTTGATTCAAAGCATACGACAAGTTCGAGATCAGCAAGTTGTAAGATGCATAACGGATACACAATGCTGCATTTTCAATATTCTCTGCTTTTGCTAAGAGGTGAAAACAATTAAAATTAATTTTATAACATTTACTAATGGGTTACCTCCTGCATTTATTGCCAAGGTTTCTGATAAGATTGGTAAGAAACAAATCAATTCCTTTCCTATAAATGCTTTTGTTTGGAGAGGTCAACATTCGGTTCCTG
>JAWQFJ010001785.1:55335-65335 GCA_034096865.1 Theodoxus fluviatilis | reverse complement strand
AAATCCCGGGCGTCTGGGAGGAATTGGGCTGAAATCGCTATCAAAAGCGTACGATGGTGGCGACAGAGGAATACACATCTGATGCAAAACAGACAATGCAGAGTTCAGACTACCTGGAGGACGGATTCAATGGTTCTGTGTGTCATAGTCGTAACATTTTACAGTCCATTTTCAACGGCACCTCACTTTCCACGAACATCTCACTCTGTCAGTGCATGTCCATGCCCATGTCTTCGTCTCTTGTTGAGCCTGTGTTTGTCCCTACTGATGTATACCTAGTCTACCGGTCTGTCTGCCTGCCTCCTTGCTTGCATACTTGCTTGACTGCCTGTGTTTGTCCCTACTGATGTATACCTAGTCTACCGGTCTGTCTGCCTGCCTCCTTGCTTGCATACTTGCTTGACTGCCTGTGTATCTAGTGTTTGCGTTTCCGTCTGCCTGTGTGTATGTGTGTGTGTGTGTGTGTGTACGTCTGCCTGCTAGCTGTCCTATACCCCTCTTTTCTCTCTTCATCTGTGTGTGTGTGTGTGTGTGTGTGTGTGTGTGTGTGTGTGCGATTGCGTCCGTGCGCGCGCACGCGTGTCTGTCTGTCTGTCTTTGTCTCTCTGTCTCTGTCTCTGTCTCTGTCTCTGTCTCTGTCTCTGTCTCTGTCTCTGTCTCTGTCTCTCTCTCTCTGTCTCTCTCTGTCTCTCTCTGTCTCTCTCTATGTCTCTCTCTATGTCTCTCTGTCTCTATGTCTCTCCCTATGTCTCTCTGTCTCTATGTCTCTCTCTCTCTATCTCTCTCTCTCTCTCTCTCTCTCTCTCTCTCTCTCCGTCTCCGAGCATTCGCTCAGTGCTGTCTGAACATAATTTTCAGTGTTTGATGTGCGTACTACTTGCACTTGATCCCCTCCTCTTGATGATATGCTTTATGCTTTCCAGAGCAGTCTCTTTAGCCCCCTTGCCTACTTTTTGCCTAGGACGCATCAATATTGACCCTGGTAATCTTCCTGTCGCCAGGTACTCATCAGCCGCAAAGAAAGCACCATGCATATTTAACAGGAAGGGATGGTCTGAGAGCGAAAAGATACTTTATCTCTCCCATCCCTTGGAACCTAAAGACCGACTTTAAACTGTTCTAATGTGAAAGAAACCGTGCAGATAAGAACACAACGATTTTCTCCCCTCACACGTGATGTTTTCTTAACACCAAGTATAAAAGAGAATCATGAACAGTACAAGAAATAGAGTATGCTTCCATTCAAGTTGAAGAAGGGAAATAATCTGGAGGTTTTCAGTACATTGCAAAGACTGATGAAAACTGTTGAGTGCATTTATCACTCGGCAGATAACCTGTCTCTACGAGGGAAAAAATAACATCCGCTTAAGTGTAACGATTCTCCCGAATACATCTTGTCTATCATAATAATCCCAGATGAAAAATAAAGAAATTTTTCGTTCAGTCAAAGTAAGGCGAATGGCCAAACTAATGTTAAATATCTAACCTTGAACTTGTTTTCAAACACTGTATGTTTTAAGAAAGGGACAACATTTGTTCGACGAGTCTAAAGTGCAGCCAGAACCGATGGAATCCCTTCATCAGCTGGAACCCTTGGCTGCTAGGCCTGCACGGTGCGCTTTCTGTAGCTCAGGATGGGGCGGGGGTGCGTTGCTTAGCCTACCTAGTTGGCAAGTTATAGGCCGGTGTCAACATGCCTCAAACATTTGACTGCCTTTGCATCTGGTTTCATCATGTTGACACATGTCGGCAAAGACTTACTCCTTGCAAGATCTTGCAAGGTTCCTAGCGTAAGCAACGCACCCCAGTCCAAGCAGCCAGAGAGGCTGCCGGGTGGCATCGGGTTAGGGTCACGGGCGCGTTGCCTACGCTAGTTATCTCTCGAGGATTGGCGAAGAACGCTGGGAAACGTGAGGCGAGTGCGTTGCGCACAGCTCCTCGCTCGCAAGGAGACGTGTTTGTTCGTGGAGACTTCGGAGGTGCTTAGTCGCGACTCGCAGGAAAATTCAAAATGGCGGAGACCATGCGCATAGGGTTGACATTCACAACGGCAGTGCCTATAATGTGCGTGTCACTGTCCGAGAATAGTGTTTGAATGCATTTATTACAGACACACATTGTCGAACATTTTTCATTTCAGCATAAATGAAAGAGCGCCAATACAATATGCATGTACTCATTCTCAAAACTGTCCTCTGAATTGATGCGGAGTGTATTGAGGCATAACATTTCAAATAATATTTTCTACATTTGGAGCCTGGTTGCTTTCTTTTCTTGAACAAAATTCCCGTGCTATTTGAGAAGTCACCATGGTGTGTTCAATCAGGTGAAAACGTTATGTAATTTCTGTATCGTCAGTTACTTCCTCTAAAAGCAACGTCTTCTCCAACTCTCGCCTCGACACAGCCATTTTCTCTCGGACTTCCGCCTTGCCAACAGATGATTGGTCGTTGCCTAGAGGCCTTGCCCTGGCTCCTCTTCCCTCGACTCGCTCACGAAAAATTATTTGTGCACTAGGAGACTAAACAACGCACACCAGATCATTCAGATCCAACCGTGTATTCATGCCACCCTGGGCAATCAAACCCAACCAAAGCGCAACGACAGACTGGTCGCTAAACCTCATGAAACATCACTACATGCAACTACTATTCAAACAGAAAATTCAACATAAGCCTTCATTCGCCAGTTTGAACACTTCGTCGCTGGGGAAACACAACTATTTAATGAATTTTTCTCCTCCTCTTTGCATGATGAAAATGGACTAATCAAGAGTATGTACATGTATGTAAACCCGATAGGAAAGAAAGTAATAATGAATCAGCGGAGTACAAGTCATCACCGTCTTACAGCTTTATGGTATATTGCACTAGAACATTGATAAAATTAAATGAAAACTCCGACGAAAATCACGTCACCTGAGCGTCTTCCCTTGCTTAAAACAAATAAGCCACTGACATCACTGCGAGCATCATACAGAAAGCCGCCCCAATCCTGGAGATGAAGGTCAAAGATGCGGATGACGTCGACATCAACGCCAGGGGAGCTGCCAGGGGCAGTTCATTGTCTTCTGCGTGAAACTGTAGGCCCAGGACATCCGCTTGCGTCCCTCGCCCTGGGGCGTCGTCAGTGGTCGAGACGAAGGACGCCTCAAGACGCCGACACATCGCCCTCATGGTGTCCTCATCGGAGACGTTGAACAGAAACTGGCCCAGCTCGAAGGGAAAGGCAGGCGGAGGCTGAGGAGGTTTGCACTGGCACTTGCGTTGAACTCCTTCCCCCAGCAAACTGCCTAGCCTGGGTTCGCTGACGGTCGTGTAGAGGAACTCGCTGGGGAGCTTCCTTGGAAGAGCGGACCCTGGCAGGTGTGGGTACGCCGTCGACGCTTCCGCAGGACTGGTGTCCACTTCTGAGTTTGGAGCAGACGTGAGATACTTTGGGTCCAGCGTGGCAGCTGAAGAAGTTCTCAGCGCTGGGGCAGAGGACGATTGTGCTTCCTGAAAGGTAGTCGATACCTCCGATCTGGACGTTTGAGGCACAGACGAAAACTTACTGCCTCCTGAATCTGGAGTAGTTTTTACTCGGACTTGAGGCGATGCTCCTTCATTTTCCAGAATGTCTGCTTCAAAGTTTACCTCCGACGACGTCGGTGCCCGATTTTTTTCGTCAGGAACCGCAGTGAAAACATCTGGTCCATTGTCTCCAATTTTGCCCTCTGTGGAAGAGAGAATATATAGCATAACATACTGTAGTTTCACTTTCAAACTAGCGATTTCTCAAGGTAACGCCTGGCTGGTAGACTTTCACGTCGGTGACAGTGTTCGTGTTTGTGGATGCCTCCGTGAATGTGTATGTGTGCGGGTGTATAAAAGCAGTGGAGGCGTGTGTGTGTGTGTGTGTGTGTGTGTGTGTGCGCGTGTGTGTGTGTGTATGTGTGTGTGTGTGTACTTGCGTTCATGCGTGTGTGTGTGTGTGTGTGTGTGTGTGCGCGCGCGCGCGCGCGTGTGTGTGTATGTGCGTGTGCGTGTGTGTGTGTGTGTGTGTGTGTGTGTGTGTGTGTGCGTGTGTGTGTGTGTACTTGCGTTCATGCGTGTGTGTGTGCGTGCGTGTGTGCGTGCGTGTGTGTGCGCGTGCATGTGTGTGCGCACTATTGTGTGTCTCTTTCCAATAACTATTTTCACTTTGTTGTTGTAGTAGAATGCAATCGAGAAAGAGTATAATGCTGTGCGACTAGACGTTTCTAGTATTTGAATGGGTTTACATTGTGCTTGTTTTTTTACATCTTTCCGCCATTCGATTTAGAATTGATGACATTATCTAACTTACACACTTCTTCAGCACTGAACTATACTGTGTAACGTATGAACGAGTTAAACAGTTGCCATCACAAGCGATCATACAAGCGCAAGCTTGCCCTAGATGTTGAGGACAGTTATGCTGACATTGCAGCAACACAATTGTGTGCACGTGTAAATGCATGATCAAAATGTTCATGTCAAAGCATTCGTTTCTGAATTGCAGATTGGCTACACTGCATTTCTCTAAATGATATACACACAACAGGCTCTGAAAATTCCAGTCTTTCGACAGTTTTAAAGTTTATTGGTACTACATTCCATACAAAATAGTCAGTAAAAATATCCCTGATAGTAGGATGGATAAATGATGATGATGGTAATGACTATGATAATACGAACATATCTTTAAAGTAGAAGTGCGCTGAAAAATTGTCAAGAAGACATATCATTTGGTGACTACTGAGAGGGCATGAAGACATCCAGACGCAAGCATTTCAGACATGCGTGATCAGTGTCCCCACGCTAGCAATTCATGTTGGCTTTTTCGTGTACATTGAAGTCAGCAAAATCGTTCAATATTCAGTGAAAAGCCCAAACACTTGAAAAACGAACCTCAGTCAAACAGTGGTCTGTATAACAGACAAGCACGTTGCTTGTTTGCTTTGTTCAGCAGCAAAATGGTTTTTAGTGCAGTGAGAGAATGTGCAGTGCAGTGCTGAGGACATACGTATGCTGGAAAAAAAACAACTTGTCAAATGACTTTTTTCATTTCCTGAACTTTCATCTTTGCGCCCCTTCACTCCTCCTCCACTCCTAATTCATCCTCGCTGTCTCCCCTGGGTCATAAGTGATCTCTTCCCCCACCTAGGTAACCCGTTGCACGCGTCTAAAGTACGTGTGAAGCCGGGGCGCGGGCGCTGATTGGTTGCGAGACCTTACTCATTTCGCGCGGTTTTCTGTTGATTGGTTACCTATGAATAGGATTCACTGTATCCTTGCGCACTGCGCTAAGATACTGACCTATTTCTATATCAGACCGAGACATATTCTCAAAGATTATAGGTTACACAAAGATAGCTCATGCCGAGCTTTTGCTATATAAAGTTACAAGACGCTCGGAAACGCAGCGCCCCAAGCGGCTAGAACTATGGGGAAGTAATCACAACGCTTAGAGACATGTAAAAGTGCTTGTTTGTCGACGCGTTTCTGATGCGTTCGGATCATGTTTGTGAATACATTTACGGTGTAATGTGTAATAAAATGATTTGCTGCAATAATGGGGGTGTTTTGGCTTTGTTTTTTTGTAGCAGGCGTTGTGAAATCGAAATATTTGGTTCATCGAAAGGTGAGCCTATATTCCGTTTCAACATTGCTCTGTCAGTGGAGACAAAGATTATTCGTCTGCTAGCCATCTAGGTACATACGGTGAGGTTTGTTTACTTATCTTCTGTGGGTTTTGTGCAGAAAGTATACGTTATAACAGTCTAATATGACTATATTAGATTAGTTTTTAGTCTAATTAATATTTTGCATGCTTTAATGCGGCCGGATCTTTGGCATAACTCCCCGTGCGTGCGAAGTCAGTAGCGTCTCCACTGACAGAGCAATGTTTAAACGGACTATAGGCTCACGCGCATGCGCAGAACCATCCATTTCGATGAACCAAATATTTCGATTTCACACCGCCTGCTACAAAAAACAAAGCCAAAACACCCCCATTATTGCAGCAAATCATTTTATTACACATTACACCGTAAATGTATTCACAAACATGATCGGAACGCATCAGAAACGCGTCGACAAACAAGCACTCTTACATGTCTCTAAGCGTTGTGATTACTTCCCCATAGTTCTAGCCGCTTGGGGCGCAACGTGTCTCGATCCTCACAACAATGAGCTAATGAGCTATCTTTGTGTAACCTATAATCTTTGATATTCTTCAGAAATGATTTTCTTGCCAACTGTGAGCGTGAAAAACTGTTGCGTCCAAAATTACCGCGGCGTCGAATGTCTCAACAGCCAATCAGCGAAAACAACGCAGGAAACAAACCGAGCACAGAACTGAGCTATATGATTGTATCATCTACGACGTCTTTGGTGTCATTATAAAGCTGAATAGCGCGCGGCTATTTTAGACAACCAATAAGCGCCCGCCTTCGCATAAGATTTAGTCACGGTCTAATACGCTTAGGACGCCATCGATGTCCTAACATTGCAGAGATCAATCTACCTGCTCGATAGTTCTCCTCACTACCTGCATATACGTATACGTGCACATTCTTTCAAAATGCACCAACATTGACCGCACCGTGACGCTGCAGTGCACATTACACAGGGTTAATTAAAAGATGAATCCACGTAACTGACCATGCACAACATTAGACGTAAGGGTAGATTACAAGCCTTATAGCATACACACACGTAACTGACCATGCACAACATTAGACGTAAGGGTAGATTACAAGCCTTATAGCATACACACACGTAACTGCAGTTTGTGGAACCTTTTCTGGCTCGTTCGTCTCACTTTGTTGCTAATTTCCGTGCATGTTTGCTTGTTAGCAATAAGATCTAGAAAGCATAATTTGACTTTCTTCTATTGAGAAATTAAAACAAACAAACTAACAAACAAACAAAAACATTATGCCCATACTAAAAATCAAAGGAATAAGACATATTCATAGTTTACGTTCACAGGCTGGTCCATTATTATGCATTATTTAGAATCGGTCGTCCCAGTGTGTCTTTCAGAAAAATCTAATTGACATGAAGAATTTCTTTTAACAGTCATATGACAGAATAAGGGATTCAATAGACGGTAGACAAAGTGAAATAATCCATATTAGTGTTCATGACTTTTAATCCTGCTGTTTTCATGTAAAAAAACGACGGAATAGTATGGTTTTAGGCATTAATACCGTCAAACATGGCTTTATTACTGCTTCCTAAAAGCATCGTTTAAACTTTTGTAAACAGTGTTGGAAAAATTTCGAATGAAATTAGTCACACGTGACAGTTCTTCAACAACCATTACAAATTGGAGCATGTGCTTAACATAATACATGCAGAAATAGTGATGCATTGTCAGAAATATTATGTAATATGACAGTGAATGAGAAACTAATCAAGCATTCATTCATTGCACAGTCGGGTAATGTGCTAGCTTTACTACAGAAAAAGTACACACCATTTTTGGTATGTATCCATGAAAGCTCTTTATTCTAAAAAATCATATCCCATCCTGCTAGACGCTGTTTCTTGGAAATGTATTTCCTAGTGACCCATCGATTATAGTTATGAGTTAGGAGATATTGATCATAAATGTGTAAAGTCGGCGATGTGTTTTAATACGGGAATAAATTAATTGTATCTCCTCACCGCCTCCTTTAGCTTGGTATCTGCTGGCTCTTTATCGGAAATATCTTGTGGTCACCAATACTCTCTCCATGTGTATGTACAAGTGAACTATTTACGTTTCCCGAAGCACAAAGGATTCACTGACCATATCAATATGCACCAAGCCCGATCCCGACTTATTTCAGTCCTAAGCAAGCACTAAAATTGTCCATACTCGAGTAAGTTCGCCACCGCTATAGGACAAATACACTTTAAGCCGATCTTAGTTAGGAATACTAGCGCCTTCCAGAGAAAGTATGAAAATACCACATGTTTAATAGTATCCGCAAAGAGGGAGTTTGATAGCGTGGGGAGAAATTATTACCTTCCTGATGAGAAAGCACAAAGTATTGTTTCCTTCGAGCTTTGTGAGACATACACAGCAGTGTTCACATAGATTCGAACTCTTGTTTTGTCATAAGAATGAAACCAGATCACAGTGTTACGTCTCAAAATTCCTCGCAACAATGAGGACTTGATAATTCCTCATATATTTTGTGAAGCACACTGGCATCAAACCAACAAAGATCCATGTCGTCAATATTGTAAGGAGTCTTGAGAAGACGGTCCGTGATGATTACGTGGAGATGGCTCATGAACCTCGGAAAATTTGAAACAATATTTCATTTCACTCCTCCCTTGTCAACCGATGACCGCTCATGCAAACTCCATGCCTGACTTGGAAAACATTTAATCTTGTATTACATCTGCGCCAGAGCATATCATATATTTTTAATTCGGACGAAATGATGGAGACAAAGACATTCTCTTACACCGTAGCTGCAATAAATACTTTTAAAAAATAGTTGTAGTGTTGGAAAATGATATTAACATTCAAGACATGTGACGCTGCCACAATAACACAACACTTTGCAGCAATCCGCAAAAACAGATCTATTCAGTGCACAACCATGAGAGCTGATCAGCAGACAGATCGATCATAATACTAAATATTGCAACCGCTAGTACGCGAGCATGCCTTCGATCTCGCCCGCATCGCATCCTCACAGCGCCCGTGACGATGTCGTTGCTGACAACATGGTTATGATGATTCAAAGAGGGACGATGAAGAGCATTCCACTGCTGGGGAAAAAATGAGTCATAGCCTGAAAGCAGTGTCGAGGAATGCTAATATTCAATATCCTGAATACTTTGCTTAAGCACAAAGCTATGAAAGAAAAGGGGGAGGAAGTAGGTGGGTGGTGAATGAGGCCAACTGACAAGGCCCACACAAACTCCTTCGTGCCACCAAGATTGAAAAAAGGGCGATGCAATATAGTCGTGATGCAAGGAAACGTTCAGACATCATCCAAAAGCATGGTCTCTATGATGTGGTGAGTATTACTGGGATTTCAATGCTGAAAAGGACATGCTTTCTAGTCAAACAGCACGCGTGCCAGCGACCAGGCCTGTGTAGAGTCTGTGGCCACAACCAATGCTGCAAGTACGTCCATGAAAAGCAAGCTGCGAGGTGAAGTCCAGGCTCTACACCGCGCAGTCGCCATGGAGGCCAAGGAGGGAAAGTCTTCCGGTTCACAACACAAGGGTTTCATGAATAAATCCTTAAGACATTGGGCAGTCTGTTTCCAAACTGGAACGAGTATTTTGTTATGTCACACACTAGAAGACATGTTCACCAGGCTAGGTGAACGGGCGGGGCATCTGTCAAAGCAGATCTACATGCTGTGATTGTCAGTCGGTTGCTCAGCAGATCGGGCAAGCAGACAAGCAGAGGTCCAGCTGGCCTACAGAGTGGGGTCTTCGGGGTACCGTAGTCCTGTTAATGAAACGAAGAACACGAGGCAACTACACGTGCAACATGATGCAGACATGCTTCATAACAAAATGCACATGGCTTGAGTTGTTCGTTTTTGAGAGTACAAAGGAAGCATAATGAGAAATCAGGCAGAAGACAGTAAATAGCATAGCGAGATTCACCCTTTGTTTAATATACATATATACACACATCAGCATCGTCCCTAATCGTCGCATTGGATCAAAATTTTGTGGTGGGCTGAATTGAGAAGACGGTAGATTACCCAATCCGACGTAAATGACCAGCTTACACTAATGAACTAGGCTGCATAATGATTGACCATTGGTCAGTCCCGTAGTCAACCTAACCTAGAGAAACGTGTTTGAATTCAGGTGCTCACTAGGAATATTCACGTAAAGATTTTACTATTTAAAAAAAAGAAGAAACACCAATATTTTGTCTTCTTGTGGACATCAGTCATGCAAAGCCCTAGATGTCCAGAAGAGCTATCATTGCTATGGGGAAATCATACAAACACCCTGTCAATAAT
>JAWQFJ010001785.1:42500-52813 GCA_034096865.1 Theodoxus fluviatilis | reverse complement strand
CGGTGGCTGTTCATGCGCTGGCGGAGCTGTTGGCTGGTTTCTCAGACATACCATGCGTCCCTGCACCCTCTGCGGCGACGGATGAGGTAGACCACGTGGCTGGAGGAGCAAGAGTAATGGCCCCTTACTCGGTGAGTCACGTGGTCTCTGACTATGGTGGTCTCGGTGCAGAGGATGGCACAGGTCGAACACCTGGAAGTCTTGCAGGGTTGTACGGCATCCACCGTGGAGTCGGGGAGCCGGCTGCGGACTATCCTGCCTCTCAGGTTGGGAGGTTGTCGGAAGGCTACCATGGGTGGCTCAGGGATATATCCATTGAAAAGGCTATAGTCAGTGTATCGAAGAGCTTCTAAGCTTATAATAACAGATAGTCCACTATCTACAAATGACAAAATGAAAGAACTTAACATATTGCCTTTTCATAAGCATTTGCATTTCAATAAATTTGTCTTAATGAAAAGAATTAATGATTATGATCTGCCTGATTATTTGATGAACTTATTCCAACATTCAAATATTCGTGTACATAACTTTATAATACCACAACCTAGGATTGATTTGTTTATACATAGCCTATCTTATTCAGGGGCTACTAAGTGGAACATACTGTCCAATTCTTTAAAAATTGCGAAATCTTTATAAATTTTATTTGAAACTACATACTTTTCTTATGCAGTCATTCTAGATACTTTCATCTTATTCCAAATTCACTTTGTGGCTATTTTCAACGCGGTATTTCGTTACCATGAATTGATTGTAACATGTGTTATTGTGTGAATTTTGTGTGGGATAGAGGGTGAGTGAGACGAGCACACACACACAGTGAGACGTGACAGAGACAAGCCAGGCAGAGAACGCCCTGACACAAATCACCACGCGAGTAGCTAGACGAGTCTGGTTTTGCCAAACGCGCGCGAGAGAAGGAGAAGGCGAGGAGACGTACTGGCCAGCTGGGGGAGGATCTCCTCCAGAAGGTTGACCCTGGCCAACAGGATGTCCACGTCTTCCTGCAGCCTGGAGGAGGAGTTGATGGCGTTCTGCAGCCTGCCCAGCTTCGCCTCCAGCTCCTGTAACACTCACCCGTACAGAGTCTGTAGATCTTTGAGTGAATGGATAGATAGATGGATGGATGGATGAATGGATGGATGGACGGATGGATGGATGGATGGATGGACAGACGAATGGATGGTTGAATGAATGAATGATTGAATGAATGAATGAATGAAAGGTTGATGCATGGATGGATGGATGGATGATGATGGATGGATGAATGGATGATGGATGAATGAATAAATGGATGGATGGATGAATGAATGGATGGATCGATGGGTGGTTGGGTGGATGGATGGGTGGGTGGGTGGATGAATTAATGGATGGATTGATGAGTGGATAGGTGATTGGAAGGATGAATGAATGATGGATGGATGGATAAATGATGGACGGATGGATGATGGACGGATGGATGATGGATGGATGGATGGGGTAGATGGATGAATGGATGGATGGATGGATGGATGAATAAATGGATGGATGGATGAATGAATGGATGGATCGATGGGTGGTTGGGTGGATGGATGGGTGGGTGGGTGGATGAATGAATGATGGATGGATGGATAAATGACGGACGGATGGATGATGGATGGATGGATGGGGTAGATAGATGGATGGAGGGATGGATGGAGGGATGGAGGGATGAAGGGATGGATGGATAGATGGAGGGAGGGAGGGAGGGAGGGATAGAGGAGGGATGGATGGAGGGAGGGAGGGAGGGAGGGAGGGAGGGAGGGAGGGAGGGATGGATGGATGGAGGGAGGGAGTGATGGAGGGAGGGATGAAGGGATGGAGGGAGGAAGGGATGGATGGAGGGAGGGAGGGATGGAGGGATGGATGGAGGGATAGAGGATGGATGGATGGATGGATGGATAGATGGATGGAGGGATGGATGGATGGATGGATGGAGGGAGGGATGGATGAAGGGAGGGATGGATGGAGGGATGGAGGGATGGATGGATGAAGTTCTACGGCCTATTCGCCTTTGCAGACTTTGTCATGATAACCATCAGAGATGGTCGGAGCAAGAGCAAGAGCAAGTCACGACTTCACTTAGTTTTTCGTATCTGACAAATCGCCTGGGGAGACGCGGGGGTCTACTGTCCCCCCCAACCCACAGGGGGACCAGAACAAACGCACGGCTCTTCAATGGGAACATCAGCAACACATATATGGCTTGTATCTATCATCGACAAGGTTGCGTTTGACAAGACTCTCCATTTCGACTTGAAGTGTAGATATGACATGTTCACCGTTGAAAAATTATGGAATAGGGCATTGCTGTCTGGACCGATGCAAATAATCATCATCGTCATCATCATCATCATCATCATCATCATCATCATCATCATCATCATCATCATCATCATCATCATCATCATCATCATCATCATCGTCGTCGTCGTCGTTGTCGTCGTCGTCGTCGTCGTCGTCGTCGACGTCGACGTCGACGTCGTCGTCGTCGTCACCACCAACACCAACACCAACACCACCACCACTGCCGTCCGACATTGTGGTCAGCGGCGTCGGCGTCAGCATCATCATCATCATCATCATCATCATCATCATCATCATCATCATCATCATCATCATCATCATCATCATCATCATCATCATCATCGCTGCCGTCGTCGTCGTCATCGCTTCATTATCATCGTCGTCGTCGTCACTGATGCCGTTAACAACACTAAAGATTTTCGTCGTTTCATCGCCGTCACTTTGATCATTCGTATGATGCCTGGTTGCATTCCCAGACCATGTTCGAAGCACACGTACTCGTCGTCACCCATGTTGTCGTCCACGTCATCGCCACCGAAAAGAGAGAGGTTTGCGCTGGTTTTCTCCCGGGGTTTGGGGTGGGGGGTGGGGGGTGGGGTGTGTGACGCTTTTGCGGTTTGTTCAGACATATGTGGTGGTGCAAGTCTGAAAGACGTTTTAACTTATGGATGTCATTCACACGGTCTGTTGCCTTTAGTGGAAACGGTTGCCTGAATACAGTCAAGATGAAGTAATATATAAACATGAATTGTTTTCACGACAGTTCATAAGTACACGTTTCATCCCGTTGTATAGTGCGTTTGTCAGCATTACCTGCACTGTACTTTCAAGCTCTCGTATCTTCTTTTCTTGGTCTGGATAGAAAAGGAAAACACACGGATATAAGAGTCCGAAACCCGATTCACTATGATGAATACAATATTTTCATCTTAATGAACATGTTTCCCCTTAAGATCAAAATATTGAACTTTTTTAAGGTTCGGTACTTACCATGAACAATAATGCGAGTATGTTCTGCCTATAAATTAATTCCTCGATCTTGGCACGTTGTTCAAAACGCACGCTCAGCTCACGTGCTCTGTTCATATCAGTTCAAATCATCTATTCAGCATCAGTTTCCTCGAACTCATGTCATTCTGCTCCCTATTCAGTCCGGTCAGTTCACGCTAGAATGATTTCACTACACAGCTAGCACAATCAAGCCGCTCATCCCACAGTTCAATAAGCGTGAGTTTTACAAGGAACGATACCAAGGGAGGCTACTCCACGCGTGTTAGCTCCCCTTACCTTGCAGCTGGCTGAGGTGTTCCGTGGGGGCGGGGGATCCTGGTTCTCCGCGGATTCCCGGTTCCCCCTTTTCTCCAGGAACTCCGGGCTCCCCGGATGCACCGCGTGGTCCGGCAGGACCTTCAGATCCGGGTTCCCCTGTAATCCCAGGGGGCCCCATGGGACCCTCCGAACCGGGGGCTCCAGGTATCCCTGGATCACCTGGGGGTCCTGGTGGTCCAGGTGGACCAGGGAGCCCTTGAGGTCCAGGCTTGAGGAGATCTTGGACAGGCTGCTGCTGGCTTGGGTTTGTTACTTCAGTAAGTCGCTCTGGAGCAGCATGCTCTACAAAGCCAAAGTGGTTCATGTTGCAGTTGTCACTTATAGAACTTGCCGCTTTGCTCCAACCCCTCTATCCAATGATCGTCTCTAAAAGGTTCCATTTCACTCAAATATCTAAAGGAAATATCAAATTTGATCTCCCCACATTGATCTCATGTTGAAGGTTCCCCAACCGTAATGTTTCATCATTGTTCTTCAGGAACTAAGTGAAGTAAACACACATGTATAAAGTATCTTCTAACGCAGGCGTGGTTGTGATTATCGAAAATAGAGATTTATGTTTGTGACGAGATTCGGCAAGCACAGCTAAAAGCCACAAAATCTTTTATCCTCCAAAAAAAAGCACTAAACGAAAAGGATATCCCGCGAGCTTTAGTTTAATCGAGAAATAGACGACCTCTAGAGGAGTTCCTCTTACGCTAGCACAGATGATGGTCAAACATATTGCAGCCCCACGTACTTCCATGTTAACAACACATAATGGTTAATCAAAAATTGCTGGAGGGAAGCCCATATCTTTTCCAGATAAATACTTTGCAGGATGGTTTCAAACCGAAGCAAAGTTGAAAAATGTCGTTTTGAAAAACAAAAACGTACCGCCATCTGTCACTTTTAAGACCAAAAAATAACAACACCGGTAAAGATGGAACGCTCATCAATTCCATCCTGCAATAATAAACACTGCGTTCTCAAGGTGATCGGTTAACTATAAATTCAGGCATGGAATGGTTGCGGAAAATTGCAGATGACTACGTCCGCCAATTTCCAACTGCAAGCACCGCTTCCCTAAACAGAGTGGCAGGGCTACTACTAACGAGAATCCACTGAAGAGCAGCGTGCGTCTCGAATAACCTGGAAAGCATTTAGGACTTAATTGACCAGCTCTGCTTTTAGGGAGGCGTGCTGATTCTCGACCTTGGGAGATGCTCTTCATTCAGCCCTGACTCTCACAATGAAGCGAAGCTGGTAAGGAAGCAACGGTGTCCCTAATAACCTCAAACACGTCCAGAGAAATAGGTATGTTCCTCATCAGAAATTGACAGAAACTGACACAGACAGGCGAATCGCTGACGTCCCTGCAGTCAAATGTCACGAAACGTCTGTAGCGTTATCACAAATTAGTTTACTTTTGGTTGTCCTCAAAACAACGAGTAAGCAACACCAAATAAAACATACAATACATTTTTAGCTCCATCCCGGAATATGTACTTTCCACCCGTTCTGTGCAGAATTACCTTTCACCGACTCTAGCTGTATGTATTTTTTTTTCTCCACTTCCACCACCAGTGCCATAATCGTTTCACCACCAGCACTACTGCCACCACCATCAGAGCCACCACCATCATCAATCTTCACCACCACATTCACCACCATCACCATCACCACCACCATCATACCACCCCCTATGCTATCAACACCACAACTATTAATACTATCATCACCACCACCACCACCAGCACCACTACCACCACCACCACAAGCACCACTACTATCACCACTATCAATACCACCACCACCACCACCATCACTACAACCTCCGATACTAATATTATCACCGCCACCACCACTACCACCACCAACACCATCACCACAACCACTACCACTATCACAACCACCACAACCACCACCACAACCACCACCACAACCACCACCACCACCACCATCGCCACCACTACCACCACCACCACTACCACCACTACCACCACCACTCCAGCTACCACCACTACCACCACCACCACCACTACCACCACCACCACCACTACCACCACCACCACTATCACCGCCACCACAACCACCACCAATACCACCACCACCACTCCAGCTACCACCACCACCACTACCACCACCACCACTACCACCACCACCACTATCACCACCACCACTACCACCACTCCAGCTACCACCACCACCACTACCATCACCACCACTATCACCGCCACCACAACCACCACCAATACCACCACCACCACTCCAGCTACCAAAACTACCACCACCACCACCACTACCACCACCACCACCACTATCACCGCCACCACAACCACCACCAATACCACCACCACCACTCCAGCTACCACCACCACCACTACCACCACCACCACTACCATCGCCACCACTACCATCAACACCACCGCTACCACTACCACCACCACCACTCCAGCTACCACCACTACCACCACCACCACTACCACCACCACCACTACCATCGCCACCACTACCATCAACACCACCGCTACCACTACCACCACCACCACTCCAGCTACCACCACTACCACCACCACCACCACCACCACAACAACAACAACAACCACCACCACCACCACCACTACCACTACCACTACCACCACCACCAGCACCATCACCACTCTCTCTGCCACCACTACCAATATCACCCGCACCACAACAATGACCATCATCAACGCCACTACCACCTGTCCTACCGCGACGTTCCTTCCACATGTAATGGTACTCGTTGATGTATCAATTTAGAATGGGCCTCTTTCTGTTGATTCCGTGACGTCCAGCTGACTGTCTAGCCGTGCTTTGGACAAGCAATCTCACTAGCTGTCACAGACAGCGTCAAGCTGAGCGACAGTGGCTGCGTTCTGGGTTAGTCGTTCACAAAGAAATGTTCAGCTCCGTCAAACACAAGATCAATCGTCTCGTAGCTAAGGCTAAGACAGTGTATTTCAACGCAAAGATAGTTGCGTCTACCACTTGTAGGCAGTTGTTTTCCATCACAAACAAACTCATGAACAAGACCCGTTGTACCGCCCTCCCTTCCTCCCCACTGTCATCTCTACCTCAGAAATTTTGTGACTTCTTTGTGTCCAAAGTGTCTGACATACGAAGCAACGTTGACATGTCTGCTGGTACAGGTGCTAGCGAAGACCCAGTATCCTTCAGTGGTACTCCCCTTCTTCAGTTCAGCTCGGTTGAGGCTAGTGTAGTCCTTAAGACCATCCGTAGTATGACCCCTACCTCCTGTGACCTTGACCCTGTTCCCACATCCCTCTTACTTGAGTGCATTGATGACATTCTGCCTGTTCTGACACAAATAATCAATGATTGCTTCCAGTCTGGCACCTTCCCCAGTGTTTTCAAACAAGCTTTAGTCAAGCCACTTCTGAAGAAGCAAGACCTGGATCCAAACAAGCTTAGCAATTACAGGCCAGTCTCCAACCTTTCCTTTCTTTCAAAACTGTTAGAGAAATTAGCTTTGCAGCAGTTGTTAGAGCACGTGTCCAAGTATGATCTTTTGGCTCGTTTTCAGTCGGCGTACCGTGCTCACCATTCCACCGAAACAGCTCTGCTCTGTGTTCTAAACGACCTCCTTGTCGCATCTGATGATTCCAAAGTTTCCCTTCTCGCGTTGTTAGATTTGAGTGCTGCGTTTGACACAATAGATCATGGAATTCTTCTCTCCCGTCTAAGACATGTTTTTGGCATTGACAACACAGCACTCTCCTTCCTGAAATCATATATCTCAGAACGTAGGCAGACTGTTTTGATCCAGGGTATTGCTTCTGATCCTGCCCCGCTAAATTACGGAGTCCCACAGGGCTCGGTTCTGGGTCCTCTGCTGTTTCTACTGTACACCCAACCACTTTCCAACGTAATTGACAGTCATTCATTCTCTCACAGTGAATTTGCTGATGACACGCAACTCTACAACTCCACTCATCCCAGTCAAATCCAACTTCTTCTCTCTGCAAGTGAACTTTGTATTTCTGATGTGAAACAGTGGATGACACAGAACAAACTCAAACTTAATGATTCAAAGACCGAAGCTCTCCTGGTTGGCGGTAGAGGCGAATTCGATCAGGCCCTGAAACTAACCATAGGCCAGAGTGAGATAGAATTCTCAAAGTCTGTTAGGAACTTGGGTGTCATGTTCGATGATGATCTTTCTATGAGAGTTCATGTGAACAAAGTTTGCCAGCTAGCTTACTACGAGTTAAGGAAAATTGGCACTATTCGTCACTATCTTTCACAACAGGCCACTCAAACCCTTGTCACTTCCCTTGTTCTGTCCCGTCTTGATTATGGAAATTCTCTTCTTGCCGGCATTCCTGGCACTCTGCTAAACAAACTGCAAAAAGTCCAAAACACTGCTGCTAGATTAATCTTTAGATGTCCCAAGAGAACTCCCACATCCAAACTCCTTCGTGCACTGCATTGGCTCCCCGTCGCTCAGAGGATAGAGTATAAGCTAGCCATTATGTGTTTCAACTTCTTCAATCAAACTGCACCACACGCACTCAAAGAAATTCTCACTGTCTACACCCCCGCTAGAAATAACCGTTCAGCTGCAGACACCAAAACGTTAAATGTCCCCCGTCGCAAAAAGATAACCCAAGGACAGCGAGCTTTTTCCTACATCGGCCCTGTAACATGGAATAGCCTACCTTTCCCTGTCCGTCACTCTAATTCCATGTCCCAGTTCAAAACCTCCCTCAAGACACACCTGTTCCGGTCAGTCTTTCCTGACGAGCAGTGAAGGCGCCTCTTTTATGTTTCGTGTTTTGCCTGCTACTTAATTAATTGTATTGTATTCAAATTTTTCTTTTTATTTCAATTGTATAGTGTGTGAGTGTTAGAATGCTTTATATGAGTGTAGACTTTATCATTGTACACGCCATGAGCTTGCCTATTAGGGAAGGTATGTGCGTTAGAAATAGTCTGTATTATTATTATTATTAAATGACGCGACTCTAAACATTCATACTTACATCACTAACGTTTAACCTTTTCAAACATAGCCACTAGCTAATTAAAAAAACACCCAACATCATAGGTCTCATGAATTACCAGATGACTGCCTGACGCATTACACGGGGAGGTTACTCAAGGACCCTGTTGTCACTGACTACTCACCCTCTGGAAACTGGGGCGGAACGAAGGGCAGTGTAGGAAAGGGGGTAGCACGAGGCCCCTCAGGTCCGGGGGGTCCAGGAGGGCCTGGGGGTCCGGGAGATCCTGGTCTTCCTTGCAATCCCGGCAGTCCCTGCTCCCCTCGAAGCCCCGCGGGTCCAGCTGGGCATGCGCACTGATGGCGTTCGATGGGTTCCGGTCTGACCACAGGGCGAGTACTGTAGGCCAGCTGCGGAGTTAGATTCAACGTTAGTATAGAAATACAGTAGACAGCGTTGACCGCATGAGAATGGAGTGTTTACACATTTCAACAACCTACATATTCAAAATTTACAATGACATTGATTTAAAAGAAAGTCGCAATAACGTCAAAGGAAACGTATCACATTGAAATCAATTACTGGACAACATGGCTGTGAACAATAGCAATAAAGTCAAAAGTGTGCAACGTAATGATTATTTCAGATGAATGAATCGTTTTCTTTTTTGTATATGCTTAAAATGAGCATTAAGTTGACGTGAGTGGGACAAGTAGAATTTGCAGACAGAGTGCCCAAGAAGACACATGTTTTAATTTCCAAGGAGCTCTGCATGAAATATCTGCATCGTAGAGCCCTTACTTACTGCTTTGACCTTTTTCTCTGCATCTTCCAGCCGCTTCTCCATCTCATGGACTCTGGTGCAGTTGAAGCACTCTGGAAAAGACACGCATGAAGAACCGTACACTAAAATAAAGGAGCGATTTTATGTAGCGAATGATCACCCATATTTGAGTGTCAAGCCGCTTCACAAGTGCTGGGCCGCTTGACCAATCCTTCACTGGCGCCTGACGACAAGCACAGTGACACTGATAAGACACACACAGTCCGATGCCAGTCCGAACTCCACTCCCTGGGGAGTATTCCAGCCCGAACTCCACTCCCTGGGGAGTATTCCAGCCCGAACTCCACTCCCTGGGGAGTATTCCAGCCCGAACTCCACTCCCTGGGGAGTATTCCAGCCCGAACTCCACTCCCTGGGGAGTATTCCAGCCCGAACTCCACTCCCTGGGGAGTATTCCAGCCCGATGCTGGATTTCGGCAGCATTCAAGGGTTAATTAATCACACTGCAGTGCGCCATCGCTGCACTCATAGGCACCCAGTTTTATTCCTGCGTGAGTAGAAGTCATGCGCATTAAAGCCGGTACTTAATTAGGGGACGCTAATGCCCACACTGTGTCCAGACACAACATTCGGTCATGTGACATCTATTTCAGGCCCCGCACGCAAAATTTTTATGTCTGGCCGAAACTAATCTGCCACGCGCCGTACGTGCTCCGTTGTTTGCTTCTTCCCCAGTTTGCTTGCATCACGGTAATTTTCAGAATGACGGACACACACGGAAATAAATCGTAACCAAACAACGAGCGAGGCTGAAACGCGCCGGTATTACAGGCGGATTCTACGTGAGTGCAAAATAATTGCTGTGTCACTCATAAAGGTGCACTGACTTTTGTTTTCCCCGC
>JAWQFJ010001785.1:10000-37500 GCA_034096865.1 Theodoxus fluviatilis | reverse complement strand
ACATTTCAAAGGTGCATGGCATGACACATCGTCTGATGAATCACAGCTCAGGCGTGAAAAACGCAGTCATTCGGCGCAGCAATAGGTATAAAACTCTGCAAGTTGACGACTTTGTAGGCAATTATTTACCTCGAAAGGCCAAATAAATATCATATTACAACGTGATGCAACCAAACATGGCTTTTCCGTGTTGGTGAGGGCTGGGTAATGCAGCACCTTGAAGGCGTTACCATGGAAACATGGAGCCCTCACCTGTGCCCATACCTCCAATCCCATCTGGGCTGTAGACACGTGACCAGTCTCGTCTGGACCTTGGGACATCGGCGTCTGCAACAAAGGATGTGGTTCAAGATCCACTGTGGCATGGACGGCATGATTCCTGGTATTAAACATCATAGGAGTGATGACAGCAACAGTAACAATAATAACAACAGCAACAACAACAGCAACAGCAACAGCAATTGCAACAACAACAACAGCAACAACAACTGCTGCTGTTGATGCTGCTCCCACTTTTACCCCCACTATGTTGCACTCTTCTCTTGCAATATCCTGTTGAACGGGGGTTCTCCTAGCTTGTGCCGGGAAGTCGAAGTTCACAAACGCTGGTGGTCGTTTTCGATCAACTTTATTCACGCACTGGTCGATACACAGCGGTGAGAATCACTAAACAGTAATCGTCGTAACAATTTCACTCTAAGCATAGTGTCGCAGGTGACTCACTCCTTACAAAGGAGGACTCGTTTATCATCTGGTTAAGCTCTCACTTTAACTCTGTCGTATCTTCTCTCGTGTCTGTGTCTGTCGGGCTTATATACCCTCCACACAGGTTCCAGACACTTCCAGAAAAGCGTACGATCTGCTCCGCTCCCGCGAAGCTTCACTAATGACGTCACGTGACACAGTCAAGACAAATTTAGCCCGACTCGACCACGTGACTGAGCAACGACCTAACGGAGAGACCGATGTAAACACACCGATTGCGCTACGATCTTCTTGTACGATTTAGAACCTTCACAACAACTTCAACTAATGTTGCTGCTGCATCAACGACAATGCTGATGACAAAGTGGAATATAATGACTTTTCTTACATTGATATCGACACAAAAATCAATGCCACAATGACAATGACGACAACAACAACAACAACTACTACTACTACTACTACTACTACTACTACTACTACTACTACTACTACTACTGGTGCTGTTGCTGTTGCTGCTCCTACTACTACTCCTACTACTGCTGCTGCTCCTCCTGCCGCCGCTGCTACTACTACTGCTGCTGCTGCAGCTACTACTACTACAATCACTACCACTACTATCACTACTACTACTATTATCACTACCGCTACTATCACTACTACTACTTCTACTACTGCTGCTGCTACTCCTATTTCTACTATTTCAACTCATTTTACTAGTGTAGCTGCTAATGTAATAAACAATCAATTTGCGAAAGAGGTTTTCACCCTCGCATGGTGCTTGCAATACAGTGCCTAGCACCTTTGTCATGAACGACTTTGGCCGCCACAAAGGATCATTCCACGGACCACCCACGTACAAGACGAGGCCGTAGACCACGATGGTGCATCGCTGTGAGACATACTGCCACGTGACAGCCCTACGTAATGCGAAGAGGGGCAAGCCCCATCATTTTGTTTTCCCAGACATCTCAACTCTCGGATCTGGTAACACTCCACGACCGGGAGCTGTCGTCACTGAGTTCCAACCTGCTGATGAAGACCCCACCGCCATAGACATGGCCGCTGTCCTACGCCTTCTTGTTTTCTGGACAAACATGCAGCCATGCTTCGCCACCACCAGCTTGTTGTCGCGTGCAGACGGCGTGCAGTATCGCTCCACCAAGATCAGCGCAGGCAAAAGATCCCCGGAGTCACGAACCAGGAGAGGGTTTTCCTGTGGCTTTCCTGCATTGCAGACATCAGAGAGGATGTTGCCTGATTCTACAACTGTCAGTTGCATGCCGCAAAAGGCGCCCTGAAGGATGTTAGTTGATCGTTGAGTGATCTTTGTAATCCTTGATGGCTGTTGCTGTGTTTGAAGTTGTGAAAAAGTATCTGGGAAAGCAGTTCTTACTGATGCTTTTTGCCTCTCCTGTTCACGCGCGTCGTAGGTTCGGATCAGTTTCAAAGAGTGGCAAGCGTTATATTTAGCGCGATGAAAACTGTACATGTTTTTCATAAGTCCCAGCTTTTAGTGCAGGAGTGTCAAAGGGTTTGAAGACTGACAGTCACGAGGAAACCCACCACCACGAGCAAATGCAGACTAACAAAAACAACGTTGAAATTCTGATGTTTACTCACTTTCTACCTTTCTTCCTAGTCGCATTGCCTCTATCCTCCCTTCCCCATCCATCCCTTCCACCACCATCTCCCTTCCCCATCCATCCCTTCCACCACCATCTCCCTTCCCCATCCATCCCTTCCACCACCATCTACCTTCCCCATCCATCCCTTCCACCACTATCCCCTTCCCATCTTTCCGTTCTTAGCACTCTCACCTCTCATCCATCCACATGATCACTTTCTGCGACCCTCATTCATAGCACCCGTCTCTAAGCAGTGTACTAGATCTTGCCCCCTCCTTAATATACCACATATACATCCCACAAACATATAATAAACCACAAACACACACACACAACATATATATATATATATATATATATATATATATATATATATATATATATATACAAACACATGCACACATGCAGACGCGCGTGTACGTATAGGCAGAACACATAAACACACTTCCACACAAACGCTCACACACACACACACACACACACACACACACACACGGACGCATGTACACTCACAAACACACACTCGCACACACACACACACACACACACACACACACACACACACACACACACACACACACATGACCCTCATGAGAGAGGGGAATTCTGGGAGGAAGATGGTCCCGGGTCAGAAAGATGTTGCTTTGGGGTAGAGATGGTTAGCACACCAGCAACGGCCATGGCTCATGACATTCCTACGGTCAGGGGCAGACCAACGAGGTTGCTGGTGTTAGAGATGGAAACGCTGTGCGTTGCAAAGGGGAAGGTGGGTGGGTGGATGACAGGAGTGGGTGAGGGAGAGCATGGGCGGGTTTATGCGAGACTGAAGAGCATTGCTCTAGGTGCAGAATGCGTATAGAGACTTGTGGGTTTGGGGTGAGAATAAACCTCTCGCATTTCCCCACGAGTTTCGTAGGAGACAAATAACTTGGGAAATTATGACG
Organism: Theodoxus fluviatilis; assembly: GCA_034096865.1. Taxonomy (NCBI): domain Eukaryota; kingdom Metazoa; phylum Mollusca; class Gastropoda; order Cycloneritida; family Neritidae; genus Theodoxus; species Theodoxus fluviatilis. The sequence continues at coordinate 34,223 of JAWQFJ010001785.1, read as the reverse complement.
AGTTGTTCTAATTCTAGTCAGCTCTGCTGATTTTTTGTGTGATCGATGGCCCGTGATAGCTTACAAGGGCTGAGAAGCTATAACCCTCCCTCCCTTCCTCCCTCCCTCCCTCTCCCCCTCCCTCCCTCCCTCCTTCCCTCCCTTCATCCCTCCCTCCCTCCCTCCCTCCCTCCCTCCCTCCCTCCCTCCCTCCCTCCCTCCCTCCCTCCCTCCCTCCCGCCCTCCCTCTCTCCCTCCCTCCCTCCCTCCCTTCCTTCCTTACCTCCCTCCCTCCATCTCTCTCCCTCCCTCCCTCATCTCTCTCCCTCCCTCCCTCTCTCACTCCCTCCTTTCCGTCATTCCCTCCCTCCCTCCCTCCACCCATCCATCCTTCCATCCATCTTATCTACCCCTCCCTTCATCCCTCCCTCCCTCCCCTCCCTCCCTCCCTCCATCCATCCATCCATCCATCCATCCATCCATCCATCCATCCATCCATCCATCCATCACTCCCTCCATCCATCCGTCCGTCCGTCTGTCCTTCCGTCCGACCGTCCATTCGTCCGTCCATCCCTCCGTCCGTCCGTCGCTCCTTCCCTCCCTCCCTCCATCCATCCATCCAATGTAGGGATGAATGTGTGCAAGATGACATGAAATCAGCAGTGAGCACCGTTCCGTGCATTTGCTACACAATAGCAGAGAATCAAGCAGCGCAGTAGAGTAAATTACGTAAAGTGTGAACTTAGAATGATAAATGTGTGCGCTCGTGTGTGCGTGTGTGTGTGTGTGTGTGTGTGTGTGTGTGTGTGTGTGTATGCGCGCGCGTGTGTGTGTGCGCGCGCGCGTGTGTGTGCGAGCGCACGTGTGTATGCGTATGTACGTGCGTGTTTTTGTGTGTCTGTTTTTATGTGTGTGCGTGTGTTTTTGTGCGCATGTGTGTGTGTGTGTGTGAGTGCGTGTGCATGTGTGTGTATGTGTGTATGCATGCGTGTGTTTGTGTTAGTGTGAGTGTGTTCTAATGTGTGCGTGCTTCTGTATGTGTGTGTGTGTATGTGTGTGTGTGTATGTAATAATAATAATAATAATAATAAATCACTTTTATACCGCGCAATACTCCCACACAGTGAGACTCAAAGCGCCTAAAAAAAAGAAAAGAAAAAAAAAGACAATAGAAGTTAAAAAAAACACACAATAGGAATGTATATGAAAGTAATATACATCACGGTAAGAGAAACAAAGATGAAAAGCAGGTGATATAAAACAACACAGCAACACAAACCAGACATTCAGTCAACATTCATACAGACGAAAAAACAAAACAAAACAAACAGTTTATACAGATATGTACAATGCACTAACTGTTCTCAGGAAGCAGTCAGGCCCTAGGGGCACTACACTGTGTGTGTGTGTGTGTGTGCGTGCGTGCGTTGTGGTGTGTGGTGTGTGTGTGTGTGCGTGTGTGTGTGTTTGTGTGGGCATGCCAGATAACATGCGTGTGTGTAATTGTGTGTGTGTTTATGCGTGTGTTTATGTATGTGTATGTATGTGTGTTTGTGCTTGCTGGTGCGTGTGCGCAAGCACGTGCCTTTGCGTATGAAGGAAAGTACAGCGTGTTTGTTTCAGAGAAATCATGCTGTTGTGCCCATGTTGTCACACAACTAGCTGGATACAACATTCGGTGACTCCTTTTGGAACTCAAATTCTCTCGTGCATCTTTCTTTCTGTCGTTCATATCCGGAAAAAATTCATTTCTGCACAGCAGTGTACTCGTTTAATTTCACATTCGCAGCCATTACAGAGGAAATAACCTGATCAGCGGCAGAGCAAGCTCGTGTCCTTCGCGACGTTTTGTATGACGTGCTTTTTACATTAACCCCGGAATCTCTTAAAGCAGCACGGGCTTAAACGGAATCCTGTGGATGTGGCTCCCCCCAAAAAAGGGATAAAACCCCCTCTCAAAAACTTCCAGCTCTGTCAATTTTCGATGAGTTTCACGGGGCCTCGCTTTTGTACTGGAACCCCGTGGTACGCAGAGGACTAACAAGGAGAAACCTCTTGGCATTGTTACCGGCAGATCCCTGAAGAGTTAGCTCCCCCTGCGGAGACGCCATGACAGAACAAAACTGGGGTCATCACTTGCGGACACTGCCTCAGCTCGGCTGAAGCTCGACACGACATAATGGCGCGCAATCCCGGGTTTGTTGCTTGGGGATCTTGCTGGAATGGTGGCTGGAGTCACGGCAACGCAATCCCGGATACGGCTCATTAGAGTTCTAAAGCAGCAGCATTCCTCCCCACCCGGGGCAATTCTGTCTTTCTTCCCATGAAGCAGCAACCAGTGTTCCCCACCTGCCACGTGCACAGTCTGACATTTCAATGGGCGCCTTCTCCATCCCCACCTGGCCTCGCCACCCAGGAGAGGAGCACTTGAAAGGGTAGCCCCGTCTGATCGGGGTGGAGAATGTTGAAGTCAGAATAAAGGTCGCTGGAAGCAAAGAGAGAAAAGATTCGTCAAGTGAGCTTTTTTAAAGCATTAATCTAATTTCTTCAACAACAAAAACTCATGTGTTCATTCCACCCCTTTCACAAAGAGAGACATGGATTTTTTTAATTTAATCGAATCTTTCCTGCCTGGACCAAATTTGATTCGCACATCTTAAGCGGTTGTCTGCGGGATCCAGATATACCCGTACTAACTGCTCGGGACACATGTTGCCATTCCTCCCCCTCTCATGTACATGGTGCCTCAGTATAAGTACATGTTTTAACAACACAGACGTCACACATAGACTGCTTCTTACTTTTTTGTTTTGTCTGCTAAAAGCAAGCCTGCATAAGAAAACACACACACACACACACTCACACACACACACACACAATCACACACACACACACACACACACACACACACACACACACACACACACACACACACACTCACACACACACACACACACACACACACACTCACACACACACACTCACACACACACTCACACACACACACACACACTTACGCACACACACACACCACACACACACACTCACACACACACACACACACACACACACACACACACACACACACACACACACACACACACACACACACACACACACACACACACACACTCACACACACTCTCTCACACACACACACACACACACACACACACACACACACACACACACACACACACACACACACACACACACACACACACACACACACACCTCTACTTCTTTTTTCTCTCTCTCAACAACACCGACACGAAGATCAGTAGTTCCAAGGAAAATGCATCAAGTGTAGAAAATGCACACACGAAAAGTCACTTTCTCTACTCAGTTCCCTTAGTAAGAAACGGTATCCATCTTTCAAGCTTTTTGGCTTAAGTTATGACGCCTTTGTAAAATCGTCGCATGTTCGTCTCTGGATGACAGGCTGAGAAAAAAAAGTTGTTCATCTGGAATTGTCTTGGTTGTGTAGTGTCGGGTAAGTGGAAACAACACACACACACACACACACGCACACACACACACACACACACACACACACACACACACACACACACACACACACACACACACACACACACACACACAACTTCCATGAGATAACTTATTTTGAGATAATAGTTTGACTTTCAATTTGTCTTCAACGTTGTAGCTACCAATGTCGCCTTCTAATAAGTTTTTCATCATGTACCTAACGTCAGGAAACAAGCTCGAGAAGCAGGCAAGTGCACTGGGTCAAACACTTACATTCTACGTAAGAACTTCTCACGACCTACTGCATGCCCTTCAAAAAGTACGTGCACCACTTGGCCTCTGCAGAAAGCAATGGACAAAAATGGGGCTTTGAAGTGCTGACTCGGGAAGGAAGTTTTCATCTGGGTTGAAGACGAGGAAGTCGACAATCAAACGCACACACCTGACCTGACACGTTGGTCTCTGCGCGGGCCGACAAGAAAGGTCCATTCCGCAAATCCGCCGCACAGAGGTCTTCTTAAGTTAACAAAGCCCTCATGATTCGCGCCATCGCAAGCTGACTCTGCTAGGTGAAAATATATTCTGTAAATATGAGAGAGAGAGAGAGAGAGAGAGAGAGAGAGAGAGAGAGAGAGAGAGAGAGAGAGAGAGAGAGAGAGAGAGAGAGAGAGAGAGGGGGGGGGGGAGGGAGGTAGGGGGGAGTACACACAGCGAAACATTGTCATCGGATACCAATATGATGACATGCTCAATGTAGAATCGAAGGATGCGCTGAACATATCGGAGTAATTCTACACTATTGATGTTGACCGAGTGATGCAACATGTGCGTGTACGAGCGTATGCGTGCATGCGTACATGTGTGTGTGTGTACGCGCGCGTGTGTGTGTGCATGCGCGCGCACATGTGTTCGTTCGTGTGTGTATGGGCATACATGTTCATGCGTGGGCGCGTGCAGTGCGTGTGTGTACGTGTGCGTATGTGTGCGTGAGTGTGTGCGTGTCTGTGTGCATCTGTACGTGCGTGCGTGCATGTCAAGTCCGATGTTCCAACTGTCAGCCCTCAACTCCACTCCCCCAAGCAATGTTGACCAGCTAGCAGTACAGCGCTGAAACGACTGGGCGGCTCCGTTATTTGGAGAGAACTGCAGCAATTCACTAGACGTGCGGATGTAACACATGAGAACTCTTCAGCACTGGGAGACTGAGGAAGTCATTCATTCACAGATACCTGACCCAGAGTGTGTGACCTTTGCCAGTGGCGTCATCTATCACTCCAGCTTGCCAGACTAAAGTGCAGGCGTGTTCGGTTCGCGACTGCAGTGGACGTCCTTCCTGAAGAAAACACTGCTATGTTTGCTATGTACGCCTACAGGGGAGGCTTTAAAAATTGCAGTCTGCACGTGAAGAAAACATTCTTGTGCGATTCTTGAAGAAAAACCGTCGTTCGTGATTTGTAGATTTAATTGCCGCTGCTGTTGCGGTTGTTGTTTCTGTCAAAGATTATAGGTTACTATAATCTTTGTTTCTGTTGTTGATGTTGTTGTTGTTGTTGACGTTGCTGTTGCTGTTGCTGTTGTCGTTGTTTTGTCGACGTCATCGACATCGATTGTCACTGGGTTTGCACAGTTACATTCAGAGAAGTAAATGAAGTAGATTGTAAAAGTTAACAAGGATTAAATTAAGAATGCAATGGGTTTGCACTATTGTCTTCACGTGAATTAATGAAATATGCAGTAAAAGCTTATAATGAAGTTAACAACAGGGCCGCCTGAGAAACCATCTGGACAATTCGGAGCACAAGGCTTCTTTGCAATACAGAATCTTAGACGCATATGAAGCTTCAGGCGTTAATGATCGGGGTGCAAGCACGTATAAACTAGAATGCACGCTTCGCTGTCTACGTGCAAAGCAAGTTATTTTCTTGAATTCAAACACCTTATACGTCCTTGTTTTTCTCGATCATACACAACTTTAGCAACGTTCGCCAACAACCGTGATCTGTGTGCCAACAGCCTGTTTACGAACACCAACTCACTGTGTAGATAAGACACCATGGCCAATCGCAGACTTTGGACGAGTACTCCAGAAACTCGGAACGTGACTATCTCCTATGAACCCACTAAAGCAATGTGTGTGTGTGTGTGCGCGCGCGCCTGCGCGTTTGTTTGTGTGTATGAGTGTGTGAGCTTGAGTGTATGTGCGTGTGTATGTGTGTGTGTGTGTGTGTGTTTATGTGTGTGTGCGTGTGTGTGTGTGTGTGTGCGTGAGAGAGAGAGAGAGAGAGAGAGTGTGTGTGTGTGTATGTGCGCGCGCGTGCGTGCTTGTGTGTGTGTGTGCGTGTGTGTGTATGTGTGTGCGCGTGCTTGTGTGTGTGTGTGTGTGTGAGCTTGTGTATATGTGTGTGTATGTTTTTGTATGTGTTTTGAGTATGTGTGTGTGTGTGTAAGCGTGTGTGTGTAGGCGTGTGTGTGTGTATGTGTGTGTGTGTGTGTGTGTAAGAGTGTGTGTGTGTGTGTGTGTGTGTGTGTGTGTGTGTGTGTGTGTGTGTGTGTGTGTGAATGTGTGTGTTTGTGCGTGTTTGTGCTTGTGTGTGCGTGTGTATACATATGCGTGTGTGTATGCGTGTGCAAGTGATGTAACAAAATGGGTGCAATATATGAGACGAAGAAAGGGGGGAAATGTGAGGTGCAGGGAGTTGGGGGACGTGACCGAGGGTGGGGTGGGTGGGTGGGTGGTAAGGGGGAGAGAAGGGTGAAGGAGGAGGAGGTCGACTGTGTGGTGGCGGGGAGGAAAGAAGGGTGGAGGGAACAGAGTGAGATGATGTGGGGTGAGGAGAGGGAAAAGAGAGAGCTAACACCACCTCCACGCGCCCTACCACCCCCCAAGGCCTCATTTCTGTGTTTGCATTCTTCTCCCCACCACTCGAGCGCATAGGCGATGCTCTTTAATCTTGTCCCATCAGCAGGTGGGCCGGGCGGGGCGGCAGCTTCAAAGGGCGCCGCCCATTGTTGTCCGCCACGCTCCACTGGGTGTGCGGAATGCAGGGGCAGGCGGAGCGGGACATCGGGGTGGCTGCGGCCAAGGCAGGGTGTGGGAATCTCGGGTAGATTACGACAGTTCATCAGAGCCTCGGGGTTCTTTCTAGCGATATCTCCCACCAGAGAAGGGTTGAAGCACTGGTACACTGGTACGAGAAAGTGTTAGGGGTAGTGGTGGGGGTGAGGGAGTGGGGATGGGGGAAGGAGGTGTGGAGATGGAGGGGTGGGGATGTGGGGATGGGGGAGAGGATTGGGAGGTGTGGCTGGCTGGGGGGAACGAATGAGGCTGGGGAAAAGGGGTTGCAAGGACAAATGCTTAGGTAAGTAGTTTCGAGGTCTCCAGTCCTTTCAAGATTGTGTGAGCCTTGTCGATTTCTCAGCTGTAGTGTGCGAGGCTGATGCTGTTCTTCTCTTACTTCATCTTTACAAGACGTCAATTATCACCATAGTTGTCATCGTCACTACCACCATCACCATCACCACCACAACCACCATCACCACCACCACCACCATCAAGACCACCACCACCATCATCACCACCACAACCACCACCACCATACCACTACCTTCACCACAATAACACCATTGCACAACCACTACCACCATACCAACACCACCATATCTCCACCACCACTACAACCACCCCGACTACCACACCACCACCTTCACTATACCACCACCACCACCACCATACCACCAACACCCCAACAATACCACCATCATCATATCACCACCACCACAACCATACCACCACTACCACCATACCACCACCACCACCATACCACCACCACCACCATACCACCACCACCATACCACCACCACCACAACCATACCACTACCACCACCATACCACCACCACCATACCACCACCACCACCACCACCATATCACCACCACCATACCACCACCACCACAACCATACCACTACCACCACCATACCACCACCACCACAACCAGCACCATACCACCATCATATCACCACCACCACAACCAGCACCACCACAACCAGCACCATACCACCACCACCACAACCAGCACCACCACCACCGTCACACTCTTCAACTAGCTTCTTACCCTTCTCCTCGTCGTACCCGTGACCCTTTTCTTGCTCCTGCTCCTACGCCTTCTCTTCCTGCTCCCACTCCTGATTCTGGTCCTACGCCTTCTCTTCCTGCTCCCACTCCTGCTCCTACGCCTTCTCTTCCTGCTCCCACTCCTGCTCCTACGCCTTCTCTTCCTGCTCCCACTCCTGATTCTGGTCCTACGCCTTCTCTTCCTGCTCCCACTCCTGATCCTGGTCCTACGCCTTCTCTTTCTGCTCCCACTCCTGCTCCTACGCCTTCTCTTCCTGCTCCCACTCCTGATCCTGGTCCTCCTTCTCTTCCTGCTCCCACTCCTGATCCTGGTCCCCCTTCTCTTCCTGTTCCCACTCCTGATCCTAGTCCTCCTTCTCTTCCTGCTCCCACTCCTGATCCTGGTCCTCCTTCTCTTCCTGCTCCCACTCCTGATTCTGGTCCTACGCCTTCTCTTCCTGTTCCCACTCCTGATCCTAGTCCTCCTTCTCTTCCTGCTCCCACTCCTGATTCTGGTCCTACGCCTTCTCTTTCTGCTCCCACTCCTGCTCCTACGTCTTCTCTTCCTGCTCCCACTCCTGATCCTGGTCCTCCTTCTCTTCCTGCTCCCACTCCTGATCCTGGTCCCCCTTCTCTTCCTGTTCCCACTCCTGATCCTGGTCCTCCTTCTCTTCCTGCTCCCACTCCTGATCCTGGTCCTCCTTCTCTTCCTGCTCCCACTCCTGATCCTGGTCCTCCTTCTCTTCCTGTTCCCACTCCTGATCCTGGTCCCCCTTCTCTTCCTGTTCCCACTCCTGATCCTGGTCCCCCTTCTCTTCCTGTTCCCACTCCTAATCCTGGTCCCCCTTCTCTTCCTGTTCCCACTCCTGATCCTGGTCTTCCTTCTCTTCCTGCTCCCACTCCTGATCCTGGTCCTCCTTCTCTTCCTGTTCCCACTCCTGATCCTGGTCCTCCTTCTCTTCCTGTTCCCACTCCTGATCCTGGTCCCCCTTCTCTTCCTGTTCCCACTCCTGATCCTGGTCCTCATTCTCTTCCTGCTCCCACTCCTGATCCTGGTCCCCCTTCTCTTCCTGTTTCCACTCCTGATCCTCGTCCTCCTTCTCTTCCTGTTTTCACTCCTGATCCTGGTCCCCCTTCTCTTCCTGTTCTCACTCCTGATCCTGGTCCTCCTTCTCTTCCTGTTCCCACTCCTGATCCTGGTCCTCCTTCTCTTCCTGTTCCCACTCCTGATCCTAGTCCTCCTTCTCTTCCTGTTCCCACTCCTGATCCAGGTCCTCCTTCTCTTCCTGTTCCCACTCCTGATCCTGGTCCTCCTTCTCTTCCTGCTCCCACTCCTGATCCTGGTCCTCCTTCTCTTCCTGCTCCCACTCCTGATCCTGGTCCTCCTTCTCTTCCTGTCCCTACTCCTGATCCAGGTCCTCCTTCTCTTCCTGTTCCCACTCCTGATCCTGGTCCTCCTTCTCTTCCTGCTCCCACTCCTGATCCTAGTCCTCCTTCTCTTCCTGTCCCCACTCCTGATCCAGGTCCTCCTTCTCTTCCTGCTCCCACTCCTGATCCTGGTCCTCCTTCTCTTCCTGCTCCCACTCCTGATCCTAGTCCTCCTTCTCTTCCTGTCCCCACTCCTGATCCAGGTCCTCCTTCTCTTCCTGCTCCCACTCCTGATCCTGGTCCTCCTTCTCTTCCTGTTCCCACTCCTGATCCTGGTCCTCCTTCTCTTCCTGCTCCCACTCCTGATCCTGGTCCTCCTTCTCTTCCTGCTCCCACTCCTGATCCTGGTCCTCCTTCTCTTCCTGCTCCCACTCCTGATCCTGGTCCTCCTTCTCTTCCTGTTCCCACTCCTGATCCTGGTCCTCCTTCTCTTCCTGTTCCCACTCCTGATCCTGGTCCTCCTTCTCTTCCTGCTCCCACTCCTGATCCTGGTCCCCCTTCTCTTCCTGCTCCCACTCCTGATCCTGGTCCTCCTTCTCTTCCTGCTCCCACTCCTGATCCTGGTCCTCCTTCTCTTCCTGCTCCCACTCCTGATCCTGGTCCCCTTCTCTTCCTGTTCCCACTCCTGATCCTGGTCCTCCTTCTCTTCCTGCTCCCACTCCTGATCCTGGTCCTCCTTCTCTTCCTGCTCCCACTCCTGATCCTGGTCTCCCTTCTCTTCCTGTTCCCACTCCTGATCCTAGTCCTCCTTCTCTTCCTGATCCCACTCCTGATCCTGGTCCTCCTTCTCTTCCTGTTCCCACTCATGATCCTGGTCCTCCTTCTCTTCCTGCTCCCACTCCTGATCCTGGTCCTCCTTCTCTTCCTGCTCCCACTCCTGATCCTGGTCCTCCTTCTCTTCCTGTTCCCACTCCTGATCCTGGTCCCCCTTCTCTTCCTGCTCCCACTCCTGATCCTGGTCCTCCTTCTCTTCCTGCTCCCACTCCTGATCCTGGTCCTCCTTCTCTTCCTGTTCCCACTCCTGATCCTGGTCCTCCTTCTCTTCCTGTTCCCACTCCTAATCCTAGTCCTCCTTCTCTTCCTGTTCCCACTCCTGATCCTGGTCCTCCTTCTCTTCCTGCTCCCACTCCTGATCCTGGTCCTCCTTCTCTTCCTGCTCCCACTCCTGATCCTGGTCCTCCTTCTCTTCCTGCAACCCTTATGGTTTGAGGGTAAGTATAGATCCACCGCATCTCCCCACGCAAATGACAACTAGGGAGATCAAACATTTGAGTTGTTCCTCCTCTATCTCTCATGCTTTTTGTGATCAGTGGCTTTTCATAGCCTTCAAAAGCTGATGGGTTGTGAAACCTCCTCAGTTCAACCCATCTATCCAATCTCCTCCTCCTCCCCAGACGGAGAGAGTTAAGTGGCTGAAGAGATTTTACAAAAGGTCACATACTCTTTTACATCACCTACCCTAACGAATGTGATGCATTAATATGCATCGTTTTGATTCTTTAGTGATTTGATATTCATCAGTTGAGGAATACTCTAGAAACTTGGTCAGACATCTACTACTATAATGTCCTAGTAAAAAGCCTTGAGCAACAACGATTATAATGAATGTAAGCACACAATCAACTTTGAGCGAGGTAAACTGACATGGGACTGTCTTTTCAGACTTAAAACTGACACGTCTTTGAGAAGGCAAAGAGAAGTTGTGTTTATGGCCGGCATGATCCGATGTTGATTCATTCTTTCTTTCTCTGCTGATGTGCATCTCAGACTAACGTTGCAATGTAGCATAATACACAAACTTGCCTATCTATTGAACTGGTTTCTACCCAGTGTGCATCAGTGATACCTAGCTGTTTCTCCTTCCTTGTTATCCCGTTTGCCTCGAACATGTTTGTACATAATTATACGTATAACCTGAGAGCTCTTTTTGCAGCTATGGGTTCTAGCTGACAGAAGATATATTATAATATGGCGTTTAAAACTAAATGAAAGCGATATGTTTTCAATGAAATGTTTCTGAAACATCGTTTTATCCACAATATATTCACGCACACAAAAGGATGGAATTATGTCTTTCTGGTATCGAGGTCAAACCTAACGACATGAAAATTCCATCACGTAGAAAACGCCTGATGGTATGGGTACACATTAAAAACACTTTGGCGACGACGTCGGCAGACGGTGGCGATGCTAATCAGTAGATTCAGAGGCTGTCCGTGGAAAGTGTTGGCTCTTAGCACCTAGCCCTTCATTATCCCGCATTACAATCTATTCCTTCAGTAGCCTGGACTTTCTATGCGATGAGACAACATTAACCTCATCATCCTTGCACGCAAATGTTCTACAGTTCCTGAGAACAATACGAAAACCAAAGCAGAATAAACAAACTTTCCGTACTGAAATTAATCCGATAAAAATTCTTCAAGAACGCATCGTGAGAAACAGTTTTGAAAAACATAACTTCGTCAGCAACGCTGTGGAGTTGCCAACAACGCTGTGGAGTTGCCAACGCTGTGGAGTTGCCAACGCCGTGGCCCGGGAATCGCCGCAATGTGGCCACAGCCTGAAAACAGGCTGATGCAGCCCTTTCCTGAAGAACGAGAGCAGGAGCCTGGTGGTCATGGGGCGAGAGCAGGAGCCTGGTGGTGATGGGGCGAGAGCAGGAAGCGCTTATCTCTGACACGTAACGAGAGGACTCGAGGCGAGAAACCAGGTGGCACGCTCCATTTCTCTCCTGCCTTCCCAGACCCAGGCTTGCTTCCTGCCTTCACTTGCGACAGTACGTGTACACGTTCAGGCAGGCATGCTTCTACTGGGTCCTGACCGACCTTGCAAGGCTCCCTCTCAACTGTTTGAGTGCACGTGCGTGTGGGATGACCGGGGGGGGGGGGGGGGGGTTGGTGGTGGGGGGTGGAGAGACAGACAGACAGACAGACAGACAGACAGACAGACAGACAGACAGACAGACAGACAGACAGACAGACAGACAGACAGACGGACGGATGGACGGACGGACGGACGGGACGGACGGGACGGACAAGACGGACGGACGGGCAATCAGGCAGGCAGGCAGGCTCAGAGAGCGTTTGGGCGTGCTTGTATGTACGGGTGTTTGTGCGAGCATGCAGATATATGTATATGCGTGCGCGTGTGCATGCACGCGCACCCTTGTATGTGTGTGCGCGCGTGCTTCTTAAAAAACTATAATACTTATAGTATTCGTTCCTCTAATATGGGCATGGAATAACTATATGGCAAATCTCAGTCTCGCGAACTGCAAAACGTTAATACTATCATGGTCTTTCCTCACTAATGATGAAAGAAATTAATGCAAAGACCCGGAAACTCTCATACATTCAGACCCATATCTAGCGATACACAGTCTTATGAACACCCTGGCATATGCACATGTGCACACACACACACACACACACACACACACACACACACACACACACACACACACACACACACACACACCGCGGTAAACCATTTTTTTTTAGTACAGAGACAACATCTCATCAAAAGTACACGAAAGGAGTCATTGGAACAGCCATTGAATACTCGATCTCTTTAAGTCTAGAAAACTACTCTACCAGCCTAGTCACTCTTGCCTCTTCAAGCATGGCCCGTCTTCAAGTGACCACTGGTCAGCTTTTGGCCTGATCTTCGGTGGCCAAAAAAGAAAGGGTGAGAGGGTGCAAACCACTCTAGGACGGCGGTCAGTCATTACAGGCAAATCGGTCAGGCCCGGAACTGAGCTGGCGCTGTTTCCGGTGTGAACCTGCGACCCGCCCACAGCTTTGTCTCTGCCTCCTCCCCACCTTTTCTCCCACCCACCCTCCCATCTTTTTTCTCATCCCTCCCTCTTTCCAACCTCCTTTTTTGCACCACCCCCTCCCACGTTTATCCTTCATTCTTTAAACACCCCCGCACCCCCTTCTCCCCTTTGTCCCACCACTCCGGAGGTCAACGGTTGACCCCTTCGAGGGAGGTCTGTTCCTCCCCTGCCATTGTCGGCTGGAGAAGAAACCACTCGATAAAGGTGATCATCATCTCGTCTGCCTCTAGTTCCCATGACCACCCTTCCTGAGAGTCAGGTGGACAGAGGAGGGGTAGGAATGAGAGTGTGTCTAGATATGATTGAAGAGGAACTTATTTCAGAAATGAAGACAAAAGGAAAAAATTGGTGCGGCTACCCTTGTGATGGTCGCCCAAAGCCAGAGCAATGACAGACAGCTTTTGATGCGAGTGACATTTCAGAGCATTTTGAATTCACCACACACCGACAGAGGTCTTCTCTGAGACCTACATTTGCTGCGTAATGAGTTGTGCCAAGTTGGTGACTTTGTTCCATTGAATGGAATGTTGCTTTTGCCACTCATCCTGCCGTAGTTTCTCAAACGGCGATGTTTCAGGACAGTGCATTTCTTCTGAGGCGATAGACTCCTGATGTCAGTATCTTACAGAGATATACATATATCATCCTCTTACACTGCGTTTCTGCTTTAGTTACATAGTCGTTGTAAACCTAGTCACGAGAGTAGCGCTGAAGAAAGATCTGTGTGCTGGGAACTGGTCACAGACACGCAGTACAGGCGCCTGCACGGACAGGATTAGACTGCACCAAGTTTTGTTACACTTTACAGCTGAGGCTGGACGTTCAATCCTTTGTTGTGATTTAATCTTCAAGGCCAGTTCCCATACAGCCTGCACGCAGCAAGAGCACCGCGAACGTGGCCATGGAGCGACCACCATACCACCACCACAACCATACCACCACCACCACCATACCAGCACCACCACAACCATACCACCACCACCACCATACCAGCACCACAACCATACCACCACCACCACCATACCACCACCACAACCATACCACCACCACCACCATACCAGCACCACCACAACCTGCACCACCACCACCATCACACTCTTCAACTAGCTTCGTACCCTTCTCCTCGTCGTACCCGTGCCCCTTTTCTTGCTCATGCTTCTACGCCTTCTCTTCCTGCTCGCACTCCTGATCCTGGTCCTCCTTTTCTTCCTGCTCCCACTCCTGATCCTGGTCCTCCTTCTCTTCCTGCTCCCACTCCTGATCCTGGTCCTCCTTCTCTTCCTGCTCCCACTCCTGATCCTGGTCCTCCTTCTCTTCCTGTTCCCACTCCTGATCCTGGTCCTCCTTCTCTTCCTGCTCCCACTCCTGATCCTGGTCCTCCTTCTCTTCCTGTTCCCACTCCTGATCCTGGTCCTCCTTTTCTTCCTGTTCCTACTCCTGATCCTGGTCCTCCTTCTCTTCCTGTTCCCACTCCTGATCCTGGTCCTCCTTCTCTTCCTGCTCCCACTCCTGATCCTGGTCCTCCTTCTCTTCCTGTTCCCACTCCTGATCCTGGTCCTCCTTTTCTTCCTGTTCCTACTCCTGATCCTGGTCCTCCTTCTCTTCCTGCTCCCACTCCTGATCCTGGTCCTCCTTCTCTTCCTGTTCCCACTCCTGATCCTGGTCCTCCTTCTCTTCCTGTTCCCACTCCTGATCCTGGTCCTCCTTCTCTTCCTGTTCCCACTCCTGATCCTGGTCCTCCTTCTCTTCCTGTTCCTACTCCTGATCCTGGTCCTCCTTCTCTTCCTGTTCCCACTCCTGATCCTGGTCCTCCTTCTCTTCCTGTTCCTACTCCTGATCCTGGTCCTCCTTCTCTTCCTGTTCCCACTCCTGATCCTGGTCCTTCTTCTCTTCCTGCTCCCACTCCTGATCCTGGTCCTCCTTCTCTTCCTGTCCCCACTCCTGATCCTGGTCCTCCTTCTCTTCCTGTTCCCACTCCTGATCCTGGTCTTCCTTCTCTTCCTGCTACACCTCCTGATCCTGGTCCTCCTTCTCTTCCTGTTCCCACTCCTGATCCTGGTCCTCCTTCTCTTCCTGCTACACCTCCTGATCCTGGTCCTCCTTCTCTTCCTGTTCCCACTCCTGATCCTGGTCCTCCTTCTCTTCCTGTTCCTACTCCTGATCCTGGTTCGTCGCACTGCCTGGAGGCGGCTAGACCGTCAACACACGTGTAGCGAGCACACAGCGAGCGTGCTTGTGTGCGTCGTGTTCCATAATACTTTATTTTCGCAATACAAAAGCCCCAGTTGGTCCGCTTCCTCGAGATCAACAACCGAGGACGTTGTCATTGCAGATTAGGCCAAAAGAGAAAAAAAATTGTGGTTACAGTAAAATGTCAAGAAAATTTTGGGTCGGTAGGTCGGCCTGGATGCAAAACATACAGCCCCAACTCCCCTTGTTCCTCCTGAACCCTATCCCTCATCCCACCCTCCAAAAACAGTATTATCACGTGTACTTGAATGCTATTACAGCGTGCAGGTAGGTTTATGCCACTGAATTCGAGAGGCGGTCTGTCGACGATCAGTTACGTTACAGAAATCTACAACTTCACTATTCACAGCAAACAATTTCATCTGGGGCCGTATGCAAGAAAAAAGAATAGTGTAATTTATTCCGGAATAGTGGTATTCAAGAATAAAGTGCCAGTGATTTGTATGCAGGAAAACTGAACAGCTCTATTTTGGCTGGTTATTCGTAGAAATAAGGCCGGATTAGAGCTATTCAGTGTTCCTGTATACAAATTATTGGCACTTTATTATTGAATACTTCTTTCCGGAATTAATTACTCTATTCTTTTTTCTTGCGTACGGCCCCTGAGCAGCTTCGAGCAAATGTAGTGAGTTCAGCTACTTGGGCTGCCTGATGCCATTCATTTAGATTTCTCCACAGAGGTACTCCGCCTTACTTTCTGGCTGACGAGAGAGCATCCAGCAAAGGCTACGTAGGTTTAACTACCACGTTACCGTTTATCTCGAGTCAAGTCGTCGCATGTCCGTTCTGTAAATGAGATCAAGCACTTTTAGTGCCGAGTCAAACCTGGCTATCTTTGTAACATTTATAATAATTTGTGTGTGACATTTGCCAAGCCGATTTAGCACTTGACATGTTGAGCCTTCACCCACTCTCTCACATTTGGGAGCAAGAATGGGTACGACAGTAGAAAAAAAGTCCGCACCCAAAAATACACAAACCCACGACAACATTCGTTCCAAAAACATGGAAGATTTTTTTAAAAAGCGCAACATTTCTTTCGTCGAGCTAAACGCTCGACGCAATAATAAAAAAACGCCGTAGCAAAGACAGTAAGATATTTCTTTCTTCCTTTCCAGACGTCTGTTCCATCAAGACAAAGTGGTGCACTTGAAATAAATAAACAGTCTCCTAACATGACTAAAGAGGACGCGGACCACTTTCGTTTCAAGCAGAAATCGTGGGTCTTTAAAAAAAACACTCGCGTCCCCTCCCCCTCTCCCCAAATAAAAAAAGAAAGAAAAAGAAAAGAAAAGACGATAACTGCCTCATCAACTCCAGATTGTTGTTGTGTTTGGCTGACTGGCTTGAAAAGCGCATCCCTGTAGGGGGAGAGAAGGAGAGGGGCGGTGAAGCGGCTGCCACCCGACACCCATTCTTCACAGGGTAGGACGACTCGTGACACTATCGCCACCTCGGCGCTCTTGAAAGAGGAGGGAGATAGGCATCCTGGCAGCCCTAGTCTCCTCCCTGGGAACGCTGTCGACAGGAAGGCGGTTTGTGTTTCCAGAAATGATGTCTGTATTACAGGGTGACTAACCCTGTAAATATAGGCTAGAGGAGCACAGTGTCGCGGAAGGGACAGGGAGATAACATTCATCACGTTACTGAGCCTCCTTGATAGCTGGTGTCGCCTTCCGGTAGAAGTACCCGGATGAGATTCGACACAAAATGGCTGTGGTATCGGTTTCGCGGTGTGACTGCTCTGTTCGCGGCGGCACCGTGCTCTCAGGTTGGTCTTTGTCTTGTTCTTGTCTGATATCATCTCCGTATTCCACGTACACCAGGGGGTAACACAAAGAATGATCAGGTGTTCGAGAAGCAAACATCAAAACAAGATCTTATCTTTCCTCAAGCAGTAAAATATGCTGCCGGTATTAATGACAAACATCGGTACCGGTAGGACGTTCAAAGAGTCCTTTTTAAATGCGCATACAAAGCGAAACCATTAAGAACAACAGCGTGGAAAGCAATGCACGAGGTCTCCCAAACGGAAGCTTTGTTGACTTCAGTCACCCCATCGGACATACGCTTCTTGTGTTATGCCTCTTAGGTAATTTTTCCAATATTCACATTAAACAAGTTCATAACTTAAAGCGTCGAAGAAGCCAACGAGCACATGAAAGCCATGAAAACAACATTCCCTCTGGGTGGCGCAAAATAACTGCAGGCATTTGTGTCATCAGGGAAAAGCAACCTGAACAAACCCAAGGATTTTTTTCTGAGGCAGATTCTCAGCGTGTCATGGACAGGTTACCCCCAGCTGACACAACAAGAGCTGTTGTGGATCGTGCCGAGGTGGTAAATACAAAACTCGGAGTATCCTGGCTGGTGACCGCTTGAAAATCTTTCACCAGCAGCCTGAAGAACACCACTGCGCACCACATGACGCTAGACCGAAGTTGTCTGCCGCTGACGATAGTCTCTGATCTGCCTTTAGGCTGGGCCTATGGCACAAATGTGCATCAGCAAGCTCGACGGTATAAACAGTGAGGGGCTCGCGATTCAGTTGCAGCACCTCGACTCCGGAGAAACATTAAGTTTTCTATATTCCCTTAACCAGCTTTTTCTCTTTTTTGGTGTGTGCTCTGTCCCTAAGGACACTGCATGCCAACTTGATTGTGCTGAGGCACGTGTTTGCGATTGACTTATGAAATGTGTGTATCGCATTTCCAAAGATGCACAGTGGTGAGATGGTCTCATATGGAGTCTGCAACGGGGATGTGAAGTACAGCTAAATGAGTTAGTCTTGTTAAGTGACATGAACCATTTCTTAGTTTCAAGCTGTTTCAGTCCTCACCCATTATCGCTGCGTTAATTGATCACGCAGGCCATGTGTACAACGAATCGAAGTACACGGATAGTTTTATTGATACCTGTGTGATGACAGGAACGAGACCTAGCAGATGACATTAAGGTCGCTGAGATTCATACAGTTCACTGGCCGAAAGCATTCTTCGCCACAAAACAAGGAACATCCACGATAGTGAGCAGAAGGAATTACGGCCTGGTTGGCCTACCTTTCCATTGCCTCCTGAAGCAGCTGCTCGCCTTGCAAGCGATGAAAAAAGATAGGTGCAAGGAAGCCGACAGCGAGAGGCAAGTGGCAATGGAAATAAACTCTGACAAGCTGCACGGAATGCGAGGAAGACGAGGAGCATATCGCGTGAGGAGAGAAGGCAAAGAGTTGGAGCTTTTGGGTAAAAAAAGAGCTTCTTCAAATAGAAAGCAGTATTCACCACTTCGCACATCATAGTCACCGATATCGCGAGACAACAAGGATGTTTTGCGTCATAACAGGATATAGCAAAAAAGAGACCGATGAAATACCCAAGGAAAGCTTATCCAAGCTGACGAGTGGAGAACTTTATTCCTGGCCTCTGGCAAGTTTATTCTCGTTCAGTTAAAACGAGTTTCGGATAATTTAGTTTACACAAACTTCTTTAAGGATTTCATGTTCGTGTACAACATGATAGCAGATGTAGCTATTTGAAGGCGATTCCGAAAGCCTGAAAACGGCACTCTTTACAACGATAGACAGCCCTGTAGATCTCTCAGTGCTTCCATTCGTCTAACCCGTTTTGAGCAATGTCTATTCTTCACTTCACAAAATGCTGACTCAACCACAAGGAATTCTACATAGTTCTTTAAAAGTAATGAACAAATAAACCTCGGTGGAGAATAACAATGATGGCACTTTCGCTGCAATGAACCAACCATAATAACGCGAAATGAAAGACTGCGGTGGGACATGGGTTTCAGTGGTTGCAACTACTTACTTGCTGCTACTGCTGTGGTTAGAACGAGGGAAAAGTGGGACAGCACTACTTAAGAAAAAATATGCGCGAGAGGAGGTGCAACGCCGCCACAAACGTTGATTTACCTCACGCATGGAGCATGAAATAATTATTTGAATCAGTTGAGAAGTTAGATTGTTTGTGCGTGTAGCACTTCGAACACGAGTCTGGAATTTCACATCAAGGCTGTCCTCGCCTTTGCCATGAATGCCGGATGAAACATAGCGTGAATTGGCTTAGTAAAGATCTTGGAGTAAAGCTGTACACAAACTCATCTTTACTTATGTCCTGAACATAGAAGTCTATGAATCATTTGGTGCAGATTCTTTCGTGTCCATTTGTTACTCCCTTGAATCCTTCCATACACTTAAACAAAAGACTTGCTAAAGTTACTTTCTGATATCCTTGAGAATGGCCAGTACAGGCTTTTCAATGTAAATCAATCTCCATTTTCTCCACACGAACATTTCAGCATTCTCCATCAGTCCACATGTGGTATGCCAACTAAGACAGGACCAGCCAGAATGACATGCACGCATGCTTGCAACCATGCATGCACACAGAAACGCTGGTAGACAGATCCTTACGCGGATACAGAGACGAAGAGACAGACAGACCGGTATGCAGATGGACAGGCTGGCAAACAGATACTCGACGAGATATACAGACACACAGATCAACATACAGAATGCAGTACCTTCACATATAGCGAAGCAGAAAATCTCAGACGAGAGAGGGATACTGAATTTAGCTGTGTCTCTATTTTATTTAAAAAACCATTCCAACGTCTGACGCTCAGGGTGCACTACGATGATGACTTTCTCAGACAGCTCTCTCTACGATGCAGTGCTCTCTGCATGTGTGCATGTCTCTCGTCTCTGTCACGCCCTCTCTAGCTGCTGTAGTCAGCCAAATATTTCATTTCGTGAAAAAAAAAGCGTAGGAAACCCGAAATTATCTCACTTATTCAACTTTTCGAAGAACCGAGGAGCCTGCAGCCTCATAGCAGACTACAAAAAGGCGGAGTGTACTGAGGCTGAACAGAGCACGAGTTTTAAAATAGTTCAGTTGGTCTCGGCACGTATAAATGGGGCACTGTTTCTGCATAGGTTTGTTTTCTCTCGAAGAATATTTTTTTAAACATTACGCTGTGCATAAAACTTTTCGTCGGGCAAAATACGTACACGCTAATCAACTTAAAATGGAAAATTGACAAACGTGTCAAGGGAGAAAAACATGGCTAGATGGATGGATGATGAATGGATGGATGGACGGACGGACGGACGGACGGACGGATGGATGGATGGACGGACGGATGGACGGATGGATGAATGGATGGATGGATGGATGGATGGATGGATGGACGGATGGACAGACGGGGGGACGGATGGATAAATGGATGGATGGGTGCACAGGCGGATGGAAGGATGATGAATGCTCGTATGGATGGATGGATAAAAGGATGGATGGATGCAGGGATGCATGAATGCATGGACGGAGTGATGAATGGATGAATGGGTTGATGGAGGGATGGGAAGGCTAGTGCTCCTTTAAACGACTAATCACTGCAAAAAGCAGCTTGACCCCAAATACATGTACAAGGAAAGAGAAAGGTTACGAATGACAAACAGGAACGCACACCATCACACTACTACAATCAGTACATCAATATCACCACCACAATCACCACTGCTACTACCACCATCAGCACCACCAACACTACCATCATCACCACCACTATCACTACCTCCACCACCATTGTAACCAGCACCACCCCCATCACCACTCGCTGAATCAATGGTGCCTAAAACAATGTCTGCTTACACTAGATGAATATCCCAGAGCGCATGAAAACCTAGCAAGGTTTCCTCTCTAATGCTGCCAAAGTGGACTTAACTGTGTTCGGGGACTGTTGAATGTGAATTGGCCGAAGTGGAGACTGCAATGGTAATATGCAAACATAAATGCCCGAACTATTCAGCTACATGATGGGCCATGTAGTATCACGTAGCTCAGTTGCCAATACTTGGCCAAGCTACTGCGACCCATATTTCGATTTAACTAATGTAGCAATTTATATGAACTATTGATGTATTCTACATACGGTTTTGAGAAATTAGTAATGTCCTTTGATTACGGTTCAATTGTATGTGTATCAGTAATTCTAACAATGAGCATGTTGCATGCGGGGGGAAAAGGCGGACATTTGGTTACTTGTGTTACAACAAATAACAAGACTCCAGGAGCGAAAGAGCTCTCTCTGACCAGCCAATCAGGATACAGCTTCGGCCTGCTTCGTCGAAGTGTACATCGGACTTCGATGAGCTCAATCAGAGATGTCTATTTCAAACTTTGGACACTTGGCAAACCCCCAAAAATCACCACGCGAAGTCGCAAATGCGGCGACGTAGGCCGAAGTTTCTCCCAATTAGAATACATTCTGAGGTCAAGGCATGCAACGCATTCCGAATGCTGAATCCCGAGTTCACGTTTTCTCGGGAGGGACGCACACAGAAAGGTTACAAACCACTAGCTCCCTCAGGACCTCATCCTCAAACCTTGTTACATTCAGCCATGCTGAGCCCCAGAGGGGAAAGCCCCGCGTTTTGTTTGACTGGGAAACGAGGGAGAGGGCACGTGCGGGCGATCTCGCCGAGAAAAGGGGGCGGTGCCCCCGACTGACCCGGCTAGCCTTTGATCTCCGCCGCCGGTGTTATGGGAGAAACTGGACACCAAGGAAAAAATGTACACAGATGCGGTGTTCTCCCCGCCCTGCCACGTGAGGCCCTGCTGATAATACCTGCGGAGATATAGCATAAGTCAGGCTACAAAAGACCGGAGGGACGAAGATTTGAGCCCAAGGCGTTTGATGAACTGGTGTGGTTGCGGTGAGGTTGTGGTGCTCCTGGTGGTATCGTAATGGTGAAGGCAAGGAAAGAGTAGATTTAAAATGAACAAAAACATTAAACAGATTCGATTATTGCGACAGCTCTTTCAAACAAACACACACACACACACACACACACACACACACACACACACACACACACACACACACACACACACACACACACACACACACACACACACACACATACATACATACACACACACGCACGCACGCATGTACATTATTGAAAATAAGATTAAATATTGAGTGAAAGATCTCCTTGTACGAGTTACAGCTCTTCCACTCATGTACTTGACGTCAATTTCAACACACTCAATGGATACTTTCATCGTCATGGATGCTGTTACCATGATTATCAATTTGAAACTCTTATAATCTTAGGCACTCCTTCGATTCAGCGAATTCATTCAGTGTATGTCACAAGCTTTGTCACAACACAGTCCATCGACAGTGGAGTTGAAACCAGTGCTATTCCAATACAGTATACGCGCATTTTCCCATGAGTTATATTTCAAACCAAGGCATCGATACAGTCATGCCACGAATGCTGGGATGTTCACTATTTTGGCCTCTACATCTCCATATCGACTATTTTGGATTGCCTTTTGAAATTACTCAAGCGCTAAAAGGCAAACAACAAAAATGTGGTGACTGACGTTGGGAAAAAAAAAACCCACCCAGAGAAGGTGAATTTGATGCATTGGACGTCTCTAAAGTCATGACAAATCTGGCCAGGCTTATTCTTAGTCAGAGGACCGAGGTGCCCGAGCTGCAAAATCGCGTTGATTTGGTTGGCTGATTTTTATACGCACGTCAGCACAAAACTCACACACACACACACACACACACACACACACACACACACACACACACACACACACACACACACACACACACACACACACTCACACACATCCACACACACAATTTCTACAATGAATGTTTCACTTAGATAAAACTTGCGGAGGATGACAATACTAACGTTTCTCTCAATACGCAAGTTCTAAGGGTACAGGTCTTAAAATGCACACAACTCCATTTTGGTCAATGCAGCAACATTGTCTTAGTTGTTCCACCACTAAACAGCTCTTCAGCTCATCATTTGAAATATACGCATAACTCTTAATCACCGTTTAGCAACATACAAATGTTTTTGTAGTGCAAGGTCGCGCGTGTTTCAAGAGCCCATTGCTGTCTTCCAACACAACACAAAGAGCCTGATAATCGAGAGAGGTATGGAAGGAGGAGCATGGGAGCCCTGAGACTTTGAGATGACAGCCGTGGTATAGTCTAGATCGTCCATGCACGAAATGTATGGCGGAAGGGAAAGGAGGGTGGGGGATGGGGTGAGGGGAGAGGAGTAAGGTGGGGTGGGTGGGCAGGATGTTGTGTCTGAGAAATAAAGGGGTAGAGAGCATAAAGTACGGCACTGAAGGGTGACGGAGTGTGACATGGGGTAACCAGCGAGAATGGGAAGATAGTGGATCGGGAGGGGAAGAATTTTTCGTCTGGGGCCTGCAAAGAAACAGACTGTTGTAAGGGACGGAGGTGGGGTGTATGGGATGTGATAGATAGCGGGGCTCGGCCGTGTGTTAGATGGAGTGGGGTGTGAAGAGGAAGGTGCTGGGGGGTGGGGGTGGAGGTGGGGTGGGGGGGAAGGGCGAGGGGATAGGTGCAGGGGAAGGGTGATGGTGGTGGTTGTGCTCGGAAGGCCGCCTTGCGGTCAAGTTGCGGCAAGCCTGCCAGACACAAAGGAGCAGGGAAGTTCGTCAGGTGCAAGATTCACCCGGCAACAAACCCGGGTGGAGCGACAGGAGAAAAATGCAGCGGTGAAGGAGAAAGATGCCAGCAGGCAAGGTGCGTGAGGTGGAGGGGTGTGAGGTAGAAATGCGCAGTGAGAACAATCGAAATGTGCAGACGCCTGATCTGAAAAGAGGCGCATCTGCAAGTTATGCTCGAAAGAGGAGGTGAGAGATGAGGGGGAGTAGGCATTTCTGGCACTTGTGAATGCTGGTACATCCTCGAGAGGAAGGATATCTCTCTCTTTCTTTCTCTCTCTCTCTCTCTCTCTCTCTCTCTCTCTCTCTCTCTCTCTCTCTCTCTCTCTCTCTCGCTCGCTCTCTCTCTCTCTCTCTCTCACACACACACACACACACACATATATATATATATATATATATACATATACACGCACACATGCACATATACAGAGCGAGATGTAAGTGCCACAGCCTATCTTTGAATGCACTGCTGAGTTGCAGTGTGTTCCACTAACCCCTCTGCTAAGATTGCATGAGCAACACGAGCAGTGTTTATGGTATTCAGACTGAACGCGACTCTTAAGAAATTTCATCAATCCATTTCAAATAAGTTTATCA
>JAWQFJ010001785.1:2500-5000 GCA_034096865.1 Theodoxus fluviatilis | reverse complement strand
AACCCGAAATGCACCTAGGTGGACCGTGTGATATGCATGTGGGCGTATCTCGCTGCTTGTATAAACGTTCGCCATATTGGAGCCAGATATGCACTGCCGTGCGGAAGGCGGATAAACACTGCAGAGATCTCGTAGATGGCGGAGATTTTGTGTGCCGAATCCATCGTAAACATCTCGGTAATGGAACAAATATTTATAGGTGGAAACCTCGGAGCGAACGGAGCAGTAACGACGGGAAAACCAGATAGGGGACGAAAGGAAATGTCGAAATGGTGCTTCCTCTCAACGGCCTTTCTTGATGAGGTTGACTTGAGAACGAAATGGTCCATGCCTGTTCTGCAGGTTTCCAAGTCCAAACGCTCTTTGATGACCTGGTTCCGTGATTGGAATGCACGTTCATCGATACACTGACAGTGACAGTTTTTTTTTTCAAGCAACGCTGTACCGGTAATGTGTTTCTTCATCCGTGCAGCGGCACATGAGAATTTCCTAAGTGATCTAATGCTGCTGAGATGCATTGAGGTGCATAACCGGAACCAATTCAACGCATTAACACAGTATGTGAGCTAGTACTCTCCTCCTCGTCCTCCTCCTCGTCCTCCTCCTCCTCGTCGTCCTCCTCCTCCTCCTCCTCCTCCTCCTCCTCCTCCTCCTCCTCCTCCTCCTCCTCCTCCTCCTCATCATCATCATCATCATCATCATCATCATCATCATCATCATTATCATCATCATCATCATCATCATCGTCATCATCATCATCATGAAAACAATAGCAACGGCAGCCGCTGCAGCCTATAACATCAACAGAAACAACAACGGTAGATAATGCATTAGCAGGACCTCTGTCATAACATTTTCATTAGTAAAGCCATCATCGCAAGCCACATTGTCACTTACAGCAATCGTATCACCAGCAACTCTAGCATGCTTACCAGTTGTATTGGAAAGTATGGCTGCTACAAGCAGCATGGACTGTCATCGTGTTGTCCTGATGTAACAGTCACTCGTGTACACATTCTCCCTCTTTGCAAAGCAGCTCAGATAGAGATGATTATCAAACCACAGCTACGAGATTCAACCTGTGCCTGTGTGACTGGCAAGAAAGTCGTCTCTGGTGCTTGAGAATGCAACTTCTTGCTGCGGACTTATCAAGTGTGTTTACTTCTTGGCAAAGAAGCACAAAGCTGTCACTTGGTCATTGGAACACCACAGGGGAAGATGAAGGGCCAAGTCAGACCCTGCTGTCATGGAAAGGAAGTGAAGTTATATCATTTTGGCGTTGCTCATGCGATGCAAAAGGGGAACTGGGTGGATGGATGGAGCTTAGCGTACGACCCGCCAGCACTTAAGTATTGCAGGCTGTGAGAGGCCATTAACTAGGCACATCTCTCTTGCTAGCTGGAATATGAGCAAGTCAAATGCCCATTTCCCCAGACATTTGCAGCTTACGAAACCAGCAGAATGACGCGGTGGGTCCATTATTACCCCAGCCCAAACGGAAAGGTGCGAGGAGAAAAAGGTGTAGGGTGGAGGGAGAGGACTAGGCACATGTAGTAGAGAGGGGGTGGGAGTTGGGGTTGGGTTTAAAGCAGGAGAGAGCGTAAAGATGAAAGCGTGCATTCCGTGTCATTGTCTGGATAGAAGAGCTCGCTCACTCTGCAGCATCAACAAGAACCAAACCTGCGCCATTTGATCACTCGGACGCGGTGTTTATGTGCATGTACATGTGCGTATGCACTCTTTTCATCGGGCATAACTTTCTCAGGCAATCCAGTCTCTGTGAAAGAGCGGTACTCAAAGTGTTTCTCAGCAGACGAGCACATCATAGACATGTAACACAGAGGAAACAATGCCCTTTAATGCTTCTGCTAATCTTCGCAAGCGCTCTCCAGTCGAAATGCAACTGCAGGCAAGATTTTCCTCCTCCACCTTGTTGCCCTCTCGCGTCCTGGTCTACCTACCGTTATCAATGGTGACAGCGTAAAAAGAGCAATTACTATCCATCCATTTCGTTCTTGCATGCTTCTGCTGTGGCTCCATCTGCCTCTGTTGCTGCTGCTGCTTGTTGTAACTGTTGCTGCCGTTGTTGCTACTGCTGCTATTGTTCCTATTGCTACAGCGGCTACTTGGTTATGCTGCTCCTACGATTACCATTACTGTTGCTGCTACTAGCACAACTACCACCTCTACTTTTGCTTCTTATGTTGATACTCTATACAGTGTCAGCTCACCGAACTACTGCGGCAGCAGGTGGAGGTTGCAGCAGTTGTAGAAGCGGTTCATTCAAGAAACAGAAACAGCGTCCCTGCCCCTCTTGCTCCCTCCTCCTCCTGATGTTCCTGCTTCTTCTGCTCATGCTCCACGTTCTGCTTCTCTTTCTCTTGCTCCTTTACCTCATCTTCTTTCTTCTCATCCTTTTCTTCAAATTTATACTACTTCTACTCTCACCACTACTGCGTCTACTCTCACCACTACTGCGTCTACTACTGATGCCGCTGCT
>JAWQFJ010001784.1:155000-162978 GCA_034096865.1 Theodoxus fluviatilis | reverse complement strand
CTATGGAAGGGAAATTACTCTCACCACACTTTGGTGACTTGGGTCTACTTTCGTGTTCTTACAACCGGTCTTGCAACAACACATTTGTGCTGCTCGGGACCAGAGATTTGCTTTCATTCAACCGGACTTTTATACATCCGATTTTCATACAACCGGAAAATTCTAAGTCATAACAAAGAGTAGCTTCTGCCGGGACCCTGCCTGCCCCTTTCATACATCCAGACTTTCATACATCCGGTGTTTTATACATCCGGTCTATACTGTAGTTGTAGAAGCAGCTGTTTTGTTGCTTTGCTGGTTGTGATCAGTGCAGAAATCACAGCAAGCATTCACGACAGCGCCAACACCTGCACAGGTTGCATTTAGGTGCAGATGTGGGACATGCGTGCTAAGATGGGAAGTGGGAACTAAGATAGGAACTATCTTGACCACTTACTTAGCACAGCAAGCACTACCAGAATGAAAAAAACAAACCCAGATAGAAACTGACAAGCGGATTCAATGAGCAGAAGGAAGGAAGCTAGTGTTTGATAGGGGAGGAGGATGAAGGAACCAGGAACATGAGGTTAAAAGGGGGGAGATATTATGTGATGGAGGGGCAGACTTCAAATCAATGATAAAACTGGCCTGATTGCAGCAGAGGGAGAGACTTTGTAGCTCCTTCAGGTGAGAAGAGTAGACTGCAGGCTTAGGGAGGCGGTGGGGTGGGGAGGAAGGAGTGCAGAATTGGGGGTGGGGTGGATGGGGAAAAAAATAGAGAAAATACTTGCAAGGAGAAATGTGGGGGTAGGGAGGGGTGTAAGGGGGTCAAACCTCTTAAGAAAGAGGATGAGGTTTCAAGCACTCTAGGAAGGGAAAGGAAAATCAATCACGAGAGAGAGAGAGAGAGAGAGAGAGAGAGAGAGAGAGAGAGAGAGAGAGAGAGGGGGGGGGGGGATGGCTTACGGAAAAGACAGGTGAACGAGCAGAGAGGGAGGTCTGTGTGAATGTGTGTGTGTGTGCACGCGCATGCACTGTGTATGTTTTGGTGTTGGAGGTTTCACACAAAGAAATCTAGAAGGCAAAGTCAACAAGAGTGTCTATAAAAAGAGACCAAAAGTAGTTGGGGGGGGGGGATGCTGAAGAAGAGATGGAGGTGAACAAGAAGTTGCTCAAAACAGGGAATAGGTTTGTTGTTGTCGTTGGTAGACCGGAAAAAAAATCTCCCCAGAATGTACAAGAATGAAAAAAGGAGTGGTGTACTATGGAGATGCACTCCAATACTATTTTCAAATAGATGCCGAGCTCTTAGGGAGGCGGCGGGAGGGAGACGGTTAGTCTCTAGGAAAGAACAAGGAGGAGGAGCTGTCTATCGATCATACCCACACTGGCCTGTCCATCACCTGGGCAACGTAGACGGGGCTGCCAGCCCGAAGCTGGTCACCTCACAGGTAGACACACACATCTAGCCTCCCTTTCTCTCTCTCCCCCCCCACACACTGTCTGCCACTGTGCTCTCTAGCTGCAGTGGATGAGGAGCCTGCAGGACCCATACAGGTAGGAAGGAGAAAGAGGGCTTTTCTACTTCTCTCGCTCTGCTTGGAGCTCTCCCACCCCTCACAGCTGTTGGTGGTGAGGTGTGATGTGGAGGCTGACCTTGTGTGCCACAGAGTAAATCTCTATCGATGTGTCGCAGGCTTTTTTTTTTTTTTGCTCATGTAGCAGTAGTGGTGGCTTGCTGGAGGCATGGGGTAGAACTGTTGTGGAGTAAGGAGGAGGGAGTAAAAAGGTGGGTGGGGGTGGGGTGGGGGGTGGAGGAGTTTGGAGGGCAGAGATTGTACTAGAAACATTAAGGTAGGGAGATGTTAGGTGAGGGAGGGGGTTGGGGGTGGGAGGGACAGAGGGGAAGGGGTGGGGGGGCGGGAAGCATAAAGGTAGGGAGATTTTTTAGTTAAATGCATATGTAGGTGTTAGAGAAGTAGTTGTGTTGGATGATTGTGTAGTGATATGAAAACTATGTCATGTCATCAGGTGTGCATTGCACATGTGTGCTTGTGTGTACTTGCATACACTTGTTGTATACTTCTGTGTGTGACATGTGCATGTGTGTGTGCATGTGCATATGCATATGTCCAGGAATATGTCCATGCATTTGTGTGAATGCATATGCATGTGTCTCACTGTGAGTATGGTTGTGTTTGTATGCATGTGTTGATATGTATGTATATCACTCTGTTTATGTCCTGTACGGGTGTCCGTCTTAGTTTGGTAATTGTAAGTTTTCTTGTCAATAATGTTTTTGCATTTCTTGTGTGGGTTTTGGGGATGAGGTTGAGTGTTTGTGATCATGAGTGTCTGTGTGCAAGAGAGATTCTGTAACTGCATTCATGTATGACCTATGACAGTCCTATCTTTACCTTGTCTGTAATGTCAATGAAACAGCAAGGGGTTGCTTTCCATCCCCACTGAGTCAAAATCTTTGCTCCTGGTACCAATCAAACATTTATGCCGTTCTTACACAACCACTGCACTTACAAATACTGTAGATCTTACACCCCTTTCTGGACTGTGATCAGCTACAAGCTGATGGGCGGGGATGGGGGTAAGAATAGACCCACTCTGTCACCCAACACCATTTGTGAAAGGCATTTAACTAAGGAATTGTTGATTTGACTTGCTCTTATTTTCACCTGTTCTTGTAATTTCCCTGACATAGCTTGTAACAATTCCCTGACATAGCTTTCAATTCCCTGACATAGCTTACAAAAGCTGATACTGATAGGTCATAAAATTAATCTTGGATCTTGGATCTTGCTTCAGCAAGCACAAACCCAACAGAAACATTTGTCTCTAGTGAAGTCTACTTCTACTGTAGTCATTATCAATTTTTACTCTTTATATAGCTCAGCAAAGCCTTCAGTGGAATGAAGATTAGATTTAGATCGATGCCGAGACTTTGGCTATGAAGGATTCTCTCCTCAGGGAGAACTGGAATAAGATAGTGCTGGAATCTGGTCTGATCAATTGCAGATGCATTGAATGCTCTGGGCCTGCTAATGCCCTATTGATATTTCCCTAGGGATGCCCCTTTGAAAGCAATAATGCATTACCATATCATGAATAAGAAGTGGGGGGTAATGGGGGCAGGAATGTGAACCTCTGTTGTTCTTTATTTCCATTGGATTTTCCATGAAATGAAGCAAATACATTACTCGCCATGCTTCATCTGTTGATGTTTCATTCCCACCATACTCCAGGATTTTTCTACTTTTTAAATTGGTAAATAAATTGTGGTTATTTCCAGTGTGTAAATACTTGTCAGGGATAGAATTTTGTTTGCAGGTCCATGATAAATGTGGTTTTCTTCAGTTTGTGTGTGTGTGTGTGTGTGTGTGTGTGTGTGTGTGTGTGTGTGTGTGTGTGTGTGTGTGTGTGTGTGTGTGCTTGCATGCTTGTGTGTGTAATTTAAAGTTGGATGCTTGAAACCTAAAGTGAAACTTTTTCAGTCATGCAAAAAAAAAGAACAAAAAAAACTGGGTGGTAAACAGCAAATTGCATGCTTTCCTATCTTCCCTGCCCTATGAGCACTCGGAGAATCAGCAATTTAAGTAGCAAAAAGTGTTTTCAGCAAAAGATAAATTTTTCTTTGTATTCAATCTGGCCTCTTATATTAATTTTTTTAATTTAAGTTTAGGCTAACCTACCAACCCAATTATTTTACAACATTTCCTTAGTTATAGTTATATTCCAATGGGCCAAAGTGCTTTGGGTAAAACCAAGGGCCTTGCATATAATGATATAGCCAGCAGAGGTGATAGGCCATAAAGCCTCCTCCATTAGTTCTTGTATCCCTCCCTCCCTCCCTCTCCCAGGTACCCCCCCCCCCCCCCCCCCCCCCCCCCCCCCCCCCTCCAGAGAGCTGTTCACAATGCTGCCTGCTTGACCTCCATTCTCAGTTTGATGTCTCTGCTCTCACCTTGGGTCTCTTTGTTTACACAGCACAGCCACAGTGTCTTGGATAGCCTCTTCAGAAAGAGTATGTGTGTCTTTGTAGTGTGCATTGAAATGCCTTGTAAAGCTGGAGTAGGTGTCCTCATCTGTCTTGCTATGTGGAGTGGCAGGGAGTCAAGTTTCTTCATTTTCTAGTTGGCATGTCTCAGGCTTGAAGCATTCTTTCAAAGAACCCTGGAGATAACTTATATTATATATATATATATATGGAAGAAGTTTGCTTGGTCCAGATATGGTGGTCATTGTCACTGCTTTACATAGAATAGAATCGATTACCATGCTTCAGGTGCAAGGTGAGGCTTATAGAGTTCAGCATGGTTTGATTTCTGTTGAAGACACATTTGTCTTTTGGTGTAGAACCTATACTCTGATGTAGGCTTGCTGTTCATTCAAATTAGAATTAGCCACTGAAATAACAACAAGAAGAAAGTTGCAAATGTTAGAGTTGACAGATGGATGAACCTACTAATTTCCAGCTTAATCCCACTTCAAAGATTAGGCCTGTATTTGCTCAGGATCATTTCAATCCTATCAGATTTATGCATGTATCTTGGTATCACGTTGATCATAAGACATTTAGTCCTATCAAAAGCCACAAGAAGATTTACTAAGGAGATTTATCATGGCTGAAAGGGCTCAGAAACT
This sequence comes from Theodoxus fluviatilis, assembly GCA_034096865.1. Classification (NCBI taxonomy): domain Eukaryota; kingdom Metazoa; phylum Mollusca; class Gastropoda; order Cycloneritida; family Neritidae; genus Theodoxus; species Theodoxus fluviatilis. The sequence goes on along the minus strand of JAWQFJ010001784.1, from coordinate 158,343 downwards.
AGTAGTAGGAACAGGAAAGCCTAAATGTATTGGGTCTGTGAGCCTAGGGAAATGTTTACAGGATCCTGCCCAGACAAATAGGGGTCAATAACCTGTGCTGGAGTGGGTTCATGGCTATCACAGGTGTCTTCTCCATATCTCTGTCTCCCCCTGCATTCATCAGCAGGAGGATATTGAATCCTGCCTTTCAAGCAAATCATGCATAACTGGCATTTGTGTTAGAGGATTGTTGGGGGGATAAGTCTCCTTTCAAGTTTGACCTTTCAAAATGGTGAGCGCTGTGACTAATGTTCCAGTGCAGATTAGATAGGGGATTATGTATTGGCAATGTCGCTGGAAGATTTGTACCCGCCTTGTTTTGTCTGGCACGTTGCTTTGTAAGGAGAAGAGAATTATGTGGTAATAATGAGCTGGATAGATGTCTTGTTGTAATAAAACCATTAGCTACACTACTACTCTCTTTGAAGAGAGCATGAGTGCTGTTGAAGGAAAAAAAAAGAGGTAGATTTCTAGAATGTTAGCATGTATACTTTTGAAGGACCTTAAAGTAAAGCCATATTTCAATGGTTGGAGGTCAGTTTTAAGGGGATCATCATGTTTATAAGTCTCAGGGAGCATTTTAACTGATATCACTTGCAAGCACTTCACCTAGGCTCCTTTTTTTTGACAAAAAAAGACTATCTGTTTTTCCCTTCATCCTTTGCAAATGCACTTCTGCTGTACTTTAGGGAGCCGTTGGCTGCCATGGAAATAACGCCAAGGAGCTCCTGCTAACTTCATCCTCTTCCACTTGCCAGAAATCATGAAAAAGAGGTTGCAAGAACATTTGCAGACTCGCGAAGAGGCCACCTTTGTTCAAATGGTGTTTTCTATGGACAAACAGGCTGCATGTCAGTGTGTGAGCATTGAAAAACAAGTTGCTCTCACCCTCTGTTTATTGGAGACATTTTTACTCTCAGCCCAGGTCTTGACAGGGTCAACACAGCCATTGGATTTCTCTCTCCATCTCTCTCTCATAAGGAGGCTGTAGCAAGGGGCAGTGGTGTCTTGGTCCTGTGGGCAATGAAGGGCTCTAGCTGTAATGCTGTGAAAATGTCATTCAGGATAGGTGTTGTGTGGTTGTGGCAATGTGTGTGGCTATGGCTGTGTGTGTGTGTTGTGTGTATGTGTGTGCGCGCACACGCACTTGTGTGTGTGGATTCTATGTCCTGCGTCATTGTGTCTGATGACTGAGAATGTTAATGCTCATCTGAGTGAATACTGATTTGTTGCAGAATGGGATAGAAATGGGCATAACTTGTTCATTTCATTATGCACTTTATATCTTTGTGTTCAAGAATGAGAGTGCACAATAATAGCTTTTGTCAGCAGAGCAGAAGATTATGCAGATACTTTTGGTAATGGTGTAGAGATCTACAACAGGAGCTGATTGCTGTCCCCATCATCAGTTTGAACTGCTGGTTGCTGGTTTTTTGGGGCATGCTCCAGTAGCTGAGCCAAGGACTTGTCTAACATGATTCTGAAGTAATGTGGTTGTTACTAAATGTTAGGGTTCAATGCCCCCCCCCCCCACCCCCCACCCCCCCACCCCCAATTATTGTTCACTGAGTACATACATATCTTGTAATGTGAATTTATGAGCTTTTATTCTTCAGGAGTTAGTAGTAAGAAAAGAAGAATCTCAATTTAGTTGACAGCTTCTTGTATTCTGATGCATTATTGCCTTTCTATTTGTCCTGTACATGTACCACTGGGGCCTCCCACTCGTTTTCCTTTCTGTGTACCCCCTCCCTTTCCTGTCTTCACCTCTTCAGATTGCAAGGTAATCTGGACATGACAAATTTTGATAGTCAACCACTACAGTTGGATTGGAAATCTTTTTTGAGACTGTCTGACCAGGGCTCGTTTTAGCCCATGTTACTCATTGTACACAGATACATGTTGTTCTATGTTCCACAGCCAGGTGTTAGCATAGGGTGTGTCATGGGAACTAGGAACATGTCTTTGAGGATGTCAGACTCTCTCTTCCTACCCTTCTCCTTGAAAGGTCAGGCCGACTCTTCTCGCCCCAAAGCATGTGCAAGCCCCAGGGCAGACAGGCAGAGGAGGGAAGTGAGAGAACGTTGTTGGGTGTGCAGTCTGCAGCCAGGGTGATCTAACTTCGGGTAATGGACCCCAGTTCATGCATGCCTTTAGCTGCTTTGCTTTGTCTGGGAGTGGCAGTCATGTTTTCCTACAGCTTCCTGTATCAGTCACACTCACAGGTTGTATACCTGTCGTCAGCAGCCAGAGTTATCTCTGCTGCAGCATCTGCACCTGGAGGAAGATGCACACTCTTTGAATGGCTCCAGCAGTTTTTTGGCAAGGCCTGGCTGAGGTTGGCTGTGATGACCGCATTTTGAGGGTCCTGTAGGGCATCTCACCACTGCCTACTGCAGAATGGGAGATAGTGCTGGAATGTTGGAGTGAAGGCTTATCTGCAGCACTGGAGTCTTGAATTGGAACTAGCCTGCAGATATGGTTTTAAAGTGCTTTCCATTGATTTGTAGATGTTACTTTGTCAGAAAGTTTCTCTCTCTCTCTCTCTCTCTCTCTCTCTCTCTCTCTCTCTCTCTCTCTCTCTCTCTGACTCTCTCTCTCTCTCTCTCACACACACACACACACACACACACACACACACACACACACACACACACACACACACACACACACACACACACACACACACACACTGGTTGGAATAAAGGTCTTCTTTCAACTGGAAAATCAGTAATGCTTCAGGTTGTGGAAATTTGAAGCTGAAATCTTGCATTACAGAATCTGTTTTGTATTCCATTGACATTGAGAAATTAAGGAAATGTTCCCGAGTGATTTGTAACTGCTGTCATATTCACCTACTTGCCTGGGGCTCTTGAAAGGTTAATTATTGGATGATGGTGTCTCTCGGATTGATAGGTAGTTGAACAGTGAAGTGGCCTGTGGCAATAATCATTTTTCTTTAATGTATGTCTGCTTACAGCAATATTCAGATTTCTGTGCAGAGATTTTAGTGAAATTGTCACATAAACATGATGAAGGGTTTTTCAGGCTGAATACACTGGGGCATTTGATACCTGTCTTGCTCCTGTTAGCACCTCCAACAACATTAGATTATGATGTATCATCATACATTATACCTTTCATGATATTTGCAAAAATATATTGTAAATGGAAGTAAACATTTTTCTTATGAAATTATAGGATTAAAAAAAAAGTGTAACAGTACCTAATACACCAGAACTATTTTTGGTTTCATTGAAGTGTTCAATTTATGCATTATGTAGACAATTGTGAGATTTTTGGC
>JAWQFJ010001784.1:135000-150000 GCA_034096865.1 Theodoxus fluviatilis | reverse complement strand
AAAGATGGGATGTGTTTCTTTGAAGAATTAGGGGATTGTAAGCTATTGCAACAGTGTAAAATAGATTGGTTTTTTTTCTTCTGTTTAGTTGTTTCAAAGGTTTTTGTGTAATTTTGTGCCTTGTTGGCTTGTTCAAGTTGATTCCAGGGCTGGTAATGTTTTGGAATGGTGTGAGGGAAACTGGGTTGGGTTATGATTACTGTTACTGGTGCAAGTTCAAGTTGATCATGTTCATCTGTTCCAGCAGGAATGGTTGCTCTGTAGTTAGTAGAGAGTAGTGTTGGTTTCACTTTCAGTCTTTTGTGTTTGGGACGAGTGCTTATTGAATGTGGGTATGACATTGCACTTTTGTAATTGGATTTTGAGTAGCCATTGACAGATGAGAAAGTGTTTGCTGACTGCTTTGAGTTTTAGATTGAGACAACCACTGAGAAACCAGTTGAATCTGCTGTCTCTGCTGTTTGGGAAAGGAATTGACCTGTTTTAAATTTTGACTCTATCCAGTGGACTTAAAGTATTGTTTAGATGATATGACCTTTCATTTTGTCTGTGGTGTGTTCTATTTCCGTGTGTGTGTGTGTGTGGTTTAGAATAGACCCACCAGGTCTCCCTATAGATTTGTAAGAGTCTAATAAATAGGCACATCTTGACTAAAATTGCGCTTACTCTAAAACTATCCTAGTGGTTTGCTTGCTCAATTGCCTTGCATAGCCTACAAAGGCTGATAGGCAGTAAAACTCCACCCATCCATTGGTGTGTTCTAGTGCTTGATTTTTAGATCTTGTATGGGGCTGCCAGATCATCAGTATCTTGGCTGTGTGGTTACTAGAGCATAAACGTTATCTCATCTCAGGGGTGTCAAGTTTTTTTCTTGGCCATTTGACCTTTGCAAACTGAGTCTTGCCTGGAATGTTGTCTGGAGAGTGGAATTTCCTCTGGTGTTTAGACCTGTCTGTCAATAAGAGGAGTAAATTCTGGTAACCTTGGCTGGCACCCTGTGTTTGCACAATGAGTCAAGCTGACTGGTGTATTAGTTGGCAACATAGAAGTGTGTTTGGGTCTGACTCCATTGCTAGTGTCAGGAAGCTTGAGATTGTGAATTGCTATGTTATGTTTTGTTGTGCCTAGGGTTATCGGTTTGCACATTCCTCCACTTTCTCTTGGCAGGAAAAGAAATGCATTTTGAGAGTGAAATGAAGTCCTAGAAAATGCTTTGAGCAGAAAGACGAGGACTCTGGACAGCTTGCACATAACTAGAGTCCCCACCAGAATTTACCGCAAATTGATACCAAGTGATACCAACTGACACAAAAATCAGACAATGGCAAAGAGGCCAATCTGCCAGTCAGATGTCTCCAAGTAGAATTCTTCAGCTCATATGCCTAGTGTTGAATGTTTTCTGCAATGAGCAAGCCTTTCCCTGGTTATTCACTTATTGATTCAGAGTTGTGTTGCTGCAAAAGACTGGAAATAGATCATAGTGACGTGGAAGTGACACCTGTCTCATGCGAATGTATTCTGATCTGGTCAGCGTTCATGCTTTACTTTGCCTTCTTGATGGGTGGCAGGCTTGTTGGCACAGATATTCATCCACTTGCACACATACCGTACATATCCATGTCATGTCCTCTTGAAAAGACAAATCCCACTCAGTTGACCCCAAATGGTGACTTAAATGATCTGTATTTGACACATTACCAATGCTCACAGATGCCCTTTGTACCCCCACAGGTCTAGAGGACCTTGGCCAGTCGGGACAGGGTGTCCAGGAGGATGAGGCCATGGAGGAGGGCCAGGCAGAAGACGTCTCCATGGACATGTCACTCAACCTCAACAACAGTCGGGAGGATGCCACCCCTTCGCCCCTCAGTCAGGAGGGTACCCCTCACGGGGGCTACTCCAAGTCAGACCGACCCATCATGGGCACTGGATCTTCGCCCGGTATAGGAAGTGTGCTGCACAGGAAGATGCCCAGGGAACAATCTGCAATGGATGCCCAGTCTGTGGATACTCGGGGCTCAGGAGACAGTCAGGCAATGTCAAGTGGTCCCAACTCCATCCGCAGTCCCAGGCAGAAAGGTAAGGGAATCTCTGTCTGGAAGAGGCTGGTTGGTGTTGTGGCGTGGATGTAGTAGGTCTCCGTGCAGGGACAGTCCACCAGTGAAGACGTTGTGGTGCCACATGCTTTGGAAGCCAGGGTGTAGATGTGCTTTCCACTCGGGAAGTGTTTATTGTGTTGGGGAAAAGGGAGACCAATTTTGTTTTGAGTGGCTGGAATGGATTAGATCTTTCCTTGGAGGTCAGTTATTTGTGCATAATACGCAGTCGATGTGTCATTCAAAGAGTTTTGTTTCTGGCTTCATAGTTGTTCTCAGAGAATGCTTGCTGAGCCTGATGTAATTATTTTTGCTGTGTGGAGTTGAGCCGTCATGGATGAAATCATACATTTGGGGATGGGGGGTGGGTGTTATTTTCTTTGCCTAGGCCAGTAATCTTTGAATTCTTCTTATAGATGTATTTGTGTAGTCTCCACAAGCCTTTGGGGCCATTGCTTCAAGTTGGTAGAGGTTGAGAAGTGAACACAAACATGTGGAAAGGCAAGTGGGGCTCTATTTTTGGAGTAGGAGAGGCTGGCATTTTTCCTGATCCATATTATTTGTTCAGGGTTCAAGTGTTGAGTGATGCTCAATAGACTTGCGTTGTCTTCTTGAGGGCAGGTGGTACAGGGTTTTCAAAATCTTTTAACCTGATAAAGCATGAGTGGATGACAAACTATTGATCATAATTCTTCCATCTATGAATCCAGATGCTAACTGGTCTTCCTCTGTGCTACGCCAGCATGGACAGATGCCCCGGCATTTGTCAATGCACTGTTATGCTGCTATTGCCTGATCTTTGTTGTTGGGTTCTCTTCACTGGTGGTCCAGTCCTGACTATAAGATGCAGTGGTCATCTATGGCGTTTTCCAGCCTTTTGGGTCTGCACAGGTTTGCTTTTCTCAACAGACTTCATTTTCATGTCAGTTGCTGGATGGATGTAATTGTTTGGGGTAATCGTTTTCTTGAGCTGAGCCTATAGTTTACTAGTTTCTAGGGGTCAGTTGTGTTTCTTTATAAAATGAAATACACCTCGAGTAGGAAGGAACGAAAGTCTAGTAAGGAAGGAAGATGGTAGCTAATTTCCATGGCATATTTATTACTTTAATATGGGCTGTATAGAAGGGCTGTCTAATGAAAATAATTTTCCAAAAAGATCTTTTATGTTGTTTTGGCAACAGAATAGACTGTTGGGTATGTGTATCCATATCATAACTGGATCCTGACCTAACCTTGCAGTTGTTGCATCCATATTTGTCATGATTTATGAATAGGTAATGAAGTCAGTTTTGCTGCCTCAGGTGGAATAGGGTTTAATGCCGAGAAAGGACTTGTATGAAATGCTGAGCTGTGTCCATTTGGATACTTGAGAAAAGTACTGGAGAAAGGTTCATATCATCATTCATTCATTGATTGATCTAATATCTAAACCTTGCTATGCATGGCTGTTTGATCTCCATAAATTTCATCAAAAGCATGATGCTTTTCTGTAACCAAAGGATGTGTGGAGGGATTTTATTTTGTTACAGTCTTACAAGCACTGAATGCCAAAATTGTCAATATTACTCTTTGTTGTTGTAGCAGCAGATGGTCCGTGTGATTCCTTTTCCTGTTTTTATTAACTCCATTGATGCCTAGGAGATTGAAGAAGAAAAAAAAGAGAGAAGAAAGTAGGCTTTGATTGTTATTGTTGACTTCACAAGTTGTTTGGCTGCACGTTTGACACTTGTGTGTTTCTGTCCCTTTCAAGATGATCCCTCTTCAGGTAAATATAAACCGATGACTGTCACCTCTTCTCTGCAATGAGCAGTGTCTGTGACCCTTTAACCTGATTTGTGTTGATAACAGCTCTCTGAGTGGCTTACAATCAAATTCACCTGTGTACACCTGAAATCTGTGCCTGGCTGCTCAAACCCTCAATGTCTACTGAATTAATTTTGCTGGCCTGGGAATTTTGAGTTGAGTTTCTGCTTTTTGTATGTGACAACTAATTGAATACTTCTGCAAAGCAAGGTCAGGGTATTGGACATGTTGAGTGCATATAGCAGAGTGTAATTGTGGTAGACATGGTTATTGACAAGTTTATTGTAAAGCAGAGTTACAAATTTTAACTGAGAAGATTGGTTGTTAATTAAATTTTTACCTTCAGTTGTGGTTTTTTTGGGGGGTGGGGTTGGGGGTGGGTGGGTTGCGTGATGGGAGAGGGTGCTATTTTTTATATCTGTAAAGTTGATAACATACTACAGTAAAAATAAAATGTTGTGTTATATTTTTTAATGTGACATTTTAAATTATAAATCATCATTTTGATTGACAGTGCCATCCTCTCATGCAAGATAGAGCAGCCTTCAAATTTTGACTTAAAAATCAATGGGAAAATGTATTCTGTCAGAAAAGAAAGGTCTTGTACCTCCAGTCAGATTAAGCATGTCAAAGAGAAAAATGAAATTGTCATGAAAAACTTTCACTCACTGATGGCAGTTGTCATTCATTATACATTGGTTTCTTTGTATTTTTGGGTGTGTGGATGGGGTTGGGATGTTTGGGTTCATAGCCTTGATGATTTAATGCACATTAAAAGAGGAATACCATAAGCTAATTTGAATAGATTATTTTAAACCTAGATCAGCAGTTCCTGTCATAAGACTAAATTGGGAACATGCTATGCTCTGTAGTTATCTCCTAAAGCAGCTCTGTTAACTAACATGCTTCCTTTAGTGAACTCATAGATCTCTCTGTAGTGGGGCGAGAACAAAATTCTCACTTTGAAGACAAAAAATCTGTCAACTGTTTGAGCCTTGCAATCGCTAGCAGATGTGGCATGCGGTTATGATTGAGTTGCATCACCTGTGTGTTGCCTTGGCTGCCTTGCTGTGGCCAGGCTTTGTTTGAGTTTGGCTGACCTTATCATGGAAGAGTCGATGCCATTTGTTCGAGATGCCCTCATCCCTGATACCCCTCATGGGAGAGCCCCCGCCTCCCCTTGCTGAGTGCCATAGGAGCTGGCATGTCCGTCTGCTGCTGTACAATTCATACTGCTAGCATTGCTAGGGGAACTGAAAAGTTAATGCTCATCAACACTGCCTTGACTGTATGTGGCCTGCATGGATGGCTGTTGCTGAGTTCCATTACTACACAAACCTCCCTCTGTTTTAGTTAGCAACCACCTTTGCACCTCTTGCCTCATGTCTGCATTCACCAGGGCTTAGCGGACATTAGCACAGTTAGGGGAGGGATGAAAGGCCCTGTCTCTTTGTATGCTGCTGCTGCTGCTGCTGCTGAGGGTGCATCTGTGTACATGTATCCCTGGAGAGATTCCTGTGATCCTGCCATGCCTGATTCTTGATTCCTGCTGCCTTCTGAGCAGTCTGGCATTCCGCTTGTTGCACACAGTGTTGACTGAGTAATTATGAGGTGGCCTTGTTGTGGTATGCATTTCATTCATGGAGTGCTTCTACCTGTGACTAAGCTAACTCAGTGCCATTCCATTGAGCAAGAGGAGGTTTTTGGAAACCAATGTGAAAGAACTGTTTTACTTAGGACATTGTTAAACTGATCATTTTAATTCTGCAAGATACTTTATTCTTTTAAAGTATTTGAGTACTGAACAACAATGTTAGTAATAGTATGCCTCATTCTTACAGGAAATGTAGTGTGGAAATGTTTGAAGATGATGTAGCTCATGAGAACAGGTGCTGCTAAGCTATACTGTCTACACAAAGAGAGTTTCACTCTGAACTTGCAGCTGAAGTGCACTTTAAAATTTGCCTTCCAACCTTGGTCCATTTCACGCTGACTGCCAGAGCAATTGAGAGGAGGATTGGCACCTAATGACTTATCTCCTGCTGCCTGCACCATCTTCCTGCTTGCAGTAGAAGCAGCTGCAGTGCATCGGGCACTGTTCAAGCGTGCAAGTAAAGTGGCTCTAAAGTGGCTGAAAGCTAGGGCTTCTGCTATAGGTGTGGATGGAGCTTGTCATGTGGCACGTGGAAGATAAAGGGAGGACATAGAGCAAAGCCAGCACACTGCCTTGCATGTTGTAGCAGGTCTGCACAGAGGTGAAGGCTTGAGGGGGTTATGAGGTATGAGTATGAGGTTTGCATGAGGATTTTGTTTTTTGAATGTGTGAATTTTGATATATTTTGCAGTATGCCTTATCTGCGTTTGTGTATCTGTTTGTCCATGTGTTTGTCTTTCTTTCATTCATTCATTCATTCATGCATTCATTCATTCATTTATTTATTCATTCATTCTTTGTCAGACATACGCGTGTGCGCACACACACACATGCACACACTCGAATTTATGGCCCAGCTTTGCTGTTTCTGGCCGAATCACCCCACGTTATTCATACCACACTTGTTTTCTATTCATCCTGCAGACTTCTTCTTCCAGCAGGTAGGCAGGGTATATGTCACATCCGGATTTACTGGGCCCAGTCATGGTCCAGCCAGCCCTTTTCCCTATTGAGTGGAGGTCAAGCATAAACTGACCACTTGGCCCTGACTGACCAGACATTCTTGCTTTTGTGCCTCACTTGCTTGCTGTGCCACCCTGGCCTTGCCTGTTGAAGCAGGAAAGACTCCTCTGCCTTGATGAGAGGTTGGAGGAGGTGCTAGAATGGGGGTTGTTGTCTATGGTTGAAGTGTGTGTGTGTGTGTGTGTGTTCATGCCTGTGTGTGCATGCATTTGTGTGTGTCTGTGTATGTGTCAGTGTGTGTGTGTTCGTGTCTGTGTGTGGGTGTGTGCATGTGTGTGTGTGCATGCGTGTGTGAGAGAGAGAGAGAGAGAGAGAGAGAGAGAGAGAGAGAGAGAGAGAGAGAGAGAGAGAGAGAGTGTGTGTGAATGTGTACATCAATGGTCGTGATGCTCTTAAAGGTATAGGTTGCATAGATCTTTGTGCGTCCTTGTATTCTTGCATGCATGTGCTTGTGTGCAAATAAAGGTTGTGTAGGGCGTCAAGGTAGGTGTGGGAGTTGGATAAGGGATGGGGAATGAGGAGATGCACGAAGTAATGTTTGGTGTAGAAAGGAAGAGTAGGGGTGGGGGATGGACGACGATGGGTTGTCATGGTAAGGGTAGAGGCTTAGTATGTTGAGGGTAGACTGGATATTGGGAGTACTCAGTTTAGGGGATGGGAACAGGATGGGAGTTGGTGAGATGGGGTGGGAAACTGTAGTACAGGTGGGGTCAAATCCAGGGAAGCAGGATGGGAGGGATGGGGATGTTGAGGGGAGGGCTAGAACTGCTGTGGCCCTCCAGGTAATGCAGCGGAACGCAGGCAGGCAGGCAGGCAGTCGAGGTGGTCCCGTGAAATAGTAAGGATGAAACATTTCAAAAGAGAAATAAATGAAAAAGATGAAAAGTTGGAAACTAGGTTAATTCGATACATTCCGTATCACGTTGTGAAGTTTTGAAATGGAGCTCCTTTTCTTTTTCACAGCTTGATGTGTTTCCTGTTTGCTCTCCGTACTTGATCCTTTGTTGTTTTTGGTGTTGAGCGTGACTGTGCCGAATGCCCGTTATCAGCTAAGTCACGTACTTGAGTTTCAGGCAGAGCCATCTTGTGAACTGGGTTTTTATTCCTGTCTTCTCTCCCTGGTTAGATGAGACTTGGGTAGAAATGGGTTCACCTGGAGTTTATGACGCATTCCCTCCTCCACTTCTCGTCTTCGTCCTCGTCCTTGTCCGTGTCCTCCTCCCCGTCCTTTTCCTCCTCCTTTTCCTCCTCCTTTTCCTCCTCCTTTTCCTCCTCGTCCTCCTCCTTGTTCTAGACTCTCCCTCGTTCTAGACTCTTCCTCGTCTTCGTCGTCCTCACGTCCTCACGTCCTCGTGCTCTTCTTTCTCCTCGTCGTCCTCCATGTCTCGCCTATTCGAACCTGTGATAATCACTGCTCTCTCATGTAGCTCCTGTCTTTCGACCTCGCGTTGACCAGTTCCTGAACTTCGACCTGTAGTCTGATGGATGAGCGTTTGCAAGGATGTTTGCCTCGATAGAGACTCCACTGGTATGAAATGTTCTCAAGACTCTCAAGACGCGAGACAGAGGGCATCGGTTCAGTGTTGCTGCCCTCACAGTTGACTGTCTAGAGACCACAGCCCAAGCAGACGACCCGGCATATGTCAACGCACCTCTGACCTGGCTGACCTGTGCAAACGCTGCTGAATCGATTGGAGAGCCTTAGAGCAGAAGCGAGGCCTTGAAACAAACGATTTGACGCCGGCTGTCGCCTCAACCCCCCGTCTCTGATCGATGAAATTTGTTTAGTGGTGCAGTCGGGGATCGAATGCGCGTAGTGCAGGTCACATGGCTGCGGAGGTACTGGGCCGGGAGAGGACGCGAGGGCACGCGCGTGGGCGCTGTCGGGCTCTCCGTGGCTGGAAAGGTTCCACGTGTGGCGGCCAGGTCCAGGCAATGAATGGAGCCGTTACTACTCGGTGTTGCAAGGGCTTGCAACCACGCTGAAAGTCTCTGCTCTCTCTCTGTCGCACGTGTCCTCGATTTTTGACATTTCTCTCTGTGGTGGGTCTGGGGGTGGTGGTGGTGGTGTGTGTGTGGGTGTGTGTGTGTGTGTGCGTGCGTGCGTGTGTGCGTGCGTGCGAGCGTGCGTGCGTGTGTGTGTGTGTGTTATGGACCCACCGCATCTCCCAACGAGTTTCGTAAGAGGAGAGTAAATAAGGGGACACGTTCTTGACTTGATATTATTCTCACCACATCTCAATGATTAATTGTGATCAATGGCTTTACATAGCCTACAAAGGCTGATAAGCCGCGATATTCCGCCCACCATCGATTTTCGACGTTCTTGAGGTCAACGGAAGTGACGGATAATTATTAAACAAGGGAGGAACGAAGTTAGAAAGAAGAAAAAAAAAGGACATTCTCCTTTGTGGAGAAGAGTGCATCTGAAGCCGAGTTTGACAAAAAGGAAAGAGACCAGTCCATGCGTGGTAGAGAGAAGGAGATCTGAGACACCACTGTATTATATAATGTGTTGAACATGTTGCTGCGTGTAGCGTGGAAAATAGTAACCCGTGGAAAACAGTGACGGAAGTCATCGCAAAGTTATCTGCGAGGGATTTTCTGAAAATTCAACTCTAAAAAGAGACGGCACCCGCCACTCCGCCTGACTGACTTGGCACGCCCGGGGAGTTATGCTAAGATCCGGCCGCGTGAATATATCTGCGTTTTGTGACAAACGTCTTGCTCGGCGGTACTGTACTCCATGCACCTTAACGGTGCGCGTGATTCGGGTGTAATCTTAAGCTAAACGACGTTTATTGGCGCTGCTGAAATGGTCGAAGTCGGAAACATTCTGAACGTCGTTTAGCTTAAGATTACACCCGAATCACGCGCACCGTTAAGGTGCATGGAGTACAGTACCGCCGAGCAAGACGTTTGTCACAAAACGCAGATATATTTACGCGGCCGGATCTTAGCATAACTCCCCGGGCGTGCCAAGTCAGTCAACGGTCGCGTTTTATAAAACCAGACTACAAACAGACTACAGGGAGGTGACTCCCATATTATTTCCGGCAGGGGAGACGGCTTTACACGGGGAAAAACTTTTTTGAACGCTACATCATGTGTTAAACTACACAAATGCACCAAAACCTCGTAAAGCAACTAATGCGTCGTTTGTCGGAATATATTCCATGCGAAGAACAGGTGCAGGAGCGGTAAATTGCATAAAGCACGTCCCTCGCAGATAACTCTGCGATGACTTCCGTCACTGTTTTCCACGGGTTACTATTTTCCACGCTACACTGCGTCGTCACGGGCTGGATAATTTGTGGGGTGGGGTGGGGTGGGGGTGGGGGGTAAGAGTGAGCGGAGAAACATGCAGGCTGTAGAGAGTCAGTGCATCTGTAGCTTGGTTTGACAACAAGGAAAGAGCAGCCCATGATGCGCGCTGGAGATACAGGACGCCTGTGAATTATATAACACTGGGGGTAGGGTGGGGTGGGGTGAGCTGAGAAGCATGCAGGCTGAAGAAAGAGCAGCAGGGGGTAACCAGAGGAAAAACAGCAATGAAAGATTGCAAGCGCAGAATGCAATTTCTAACTGGTGTGATTTTGTGGCTTGATGTGGCTAAGGCTCTTTGGCTCTTAATCGCCCAGAGTCTGTTCTGCTCTTTATTTCAACAATTCCATCTGGCAGTCATTCTGTGAACCCCGGTTCTTCGTCTGGTCTCGTTAATCCCTCCCACGCTAGCAACTTATAAAGGGAGTTAAAACCCCTTTAACACTCGAGGAAACGTTTAAGGAGGAAGAAGAAGAAGAAGGCATACATGGCGGCACAAGTCACTGTGCTAGAATCGGTGTGAAGAGAAAGTGGCTCTTGGAAAAATTGTGTTGACACATAGTAGTTAGCCACCATTCGTCACAAAGGACATTGGGGTGCAGGTTTGAGCGTGGTTGGTGACCAGTGTAGGCTGTGGCTGAGAAGACCCACTCTCGAGCCACATGCAGAGATACATAGAAGCGAGCCACATGCAGAGATGCATAGAAGCGAGCCACATGCAGAGATGCATAGAAGCGAGCCACATGCAGAGATGCATAGAAGCGAGCCACATGCAGAGATACATAGAAGCGAGCCACATGCAGAGATACATAGAAGCGAGCCACATGCAGAGATACATAGAAGCGAGCCACATGCAGAGATGCATAGAAGCGAGCCACATGCAGAGATACATAGAAGCGAGCCACATGCAGAGATACATAGAAGCGAGCCACACGCAGAGATGCATAGAAGCGAGCCACATGCAGAGATACATAGAAGCGAGCCACATGCAGAGATACATAGAAGCGAGCCACATGCAGAGATACATAGAAGCGAGCCACATGCAGAGATACATAGAAGCGAGCCACATGCAGAGATACATAGAAGCGAGCCACATGCAGAGATACATAGAAGCGAGCCACATGCATAAATAGGCCGGTGTCGACACATCTCAACATCTGCAACTGCAGATGTAAAAGCTCTCAAAGGTTGACACATGTTGACACCAGCCTCTGCTTGCTAGCGGCTCGTCCTAAGAAACGCACAGATTCTATTGTGGACTCTAGGACAGAAGAGGCAGCTGCTAGCTAGCTGTCTTCTGCATTTGCCTCTTCTCCAGACACTGAGCTGTCTGCACTCCGCATGAAGAAAGCGAGGCTCTGCAGCCTGAGTTGGCTCGTTTCCTAGGAGTAAGAGGGGTTGTGGTATAGGAGTAAAGGTGAGGTTGTAGTGTAGGAGTAAGGGTGGGGTTTAGTATAGGAGTAAGAATGGGGTCGGTGCCTAGGAGTGAGAGTAGGGGCGTAGTATAGGAGTAAGAATGGGAGTGTTGTTGCCTAGGAGTGAGAGTAGGGGCGTAGTATAGGAGTAAGGGTGGGAGTGTTGTTGCCTAGGAGTGAGAGTAGGGGCGTAGTATAGGAGTAAGGGTGGGAGTGTTGTTGCCTAGGAGTGAGAGTAGGGGCGTAGTATAGGAGTAAGGGTGGGAGTGTTGTTGCCTAGGAGTGAGAGTAGGGGCGTAGTATAGGAGTAAGGGTGGGAGTGTTGTTGCCTAGGAGTGAGAGTAGGGGCGTAGTATAGGAGTAAGGGTGGGAGTGTTGTTGCCTAGGAGTGAGAGTAGGGGCGTAGTATAGGAGTAAGGGTGGGAGTGTTGTTGCCTAGGAGTGAGAGTAG
Organism: Theodoxus fluviatilis; assembly: GCA_034096865.1. Classification (NCBI taxonomy): domain Eukaryota; kingdom Metazoa; phylum Mollusca; class Gastropoda; order Cycloneritida; family Neritidae; genus Theodoxus; species Theodoxus fluviatilis. The sequence goes on along the minus strand of JAWQFJ010001784.1, from coordinate 138,234 downwards.
GGGCGTAGTATAGGAGTAAGGGTGGGAGTGTTGTTGCCTAGGAGTGAGAGTAGGGGCGTAGTATAGGAGTAAGGGTGGGAGTGTTGTTGCCTAGGAGTGAGAGTAGGGGCGTAGTATAGGAGTAAGGGTGGGAGTGTTGTTGCCTAGGAGTGAGAGTAGGGGCGTAGTATAGGAGTGAGAGTGGGGTTGTAGTATAGGAGTAAGAGTGGGAGTGTTGTTGCCTAGGAGTGAGAGTAGGGGCGTAGTATAGGAGTGAGAGTAGGGGCGTAGTATAGGAGTAAGGGTGGGAGTGTTGTTGCCTAGGAGTGAGAGTAGGGGCGTAGTATAGGAGTGAGAGTGGGGTTGTAGTATAGGAGTAAGAGTGGGAGTGTTGTTGCCTAGGAGTAAGAGTAGGGGCGTAGTATAGGAGTAAGAGTGGGAGTGTTGGGCACGGTCGTGTTTGAAGGTGGTGGAGTGCATGTGTGCTTACGTGCACGGGTGCATGCATACTTCGCATCCGGTGCGTGCTCATTGTGCACAAGAAAATTGTCTTAAATCAAATCATATATGCTCCCAGTCTAGCGGCCGCTGCCCAAATACGACCTCGCAAATAAAGTCGCAAAGTTATTGCAAGCAAATGGCGGCTGAGGGAGAGCGAAAGCTATCGCCGTGTTGTAATAGACTCCGTGTCCATAGCTCTGACATTGCACATACAGGGCCTTGTTTACCCAGGCAAATGCATGTTTGGCACATGAATATTTGAACTCCTCTTTTCACGTTACTATGCTGATAAATGTTGGGGGATAGAGTAGAGAGAGAGAGAGAGAGAGAGAGAGTGGGGGGGGGGAGGGAGGGAGAGAGGGAGGGAGGGAGGGAGGGAGGGAGGGAGGGAGGGAGGGAGGGAGGGAGGGAGGGAGGGAGGGAGAGAGAGAGAGATCTGAATCTGAATCTGAATCTTTATTATCAAGGCCAGCGACCCATTGTAATTACATCTCAAAACAATAGACAACGAACAATATTTGCTGTCATATCATCAAAGCGATCTACGAGTTGTTTTCACACTCCAATCGACATTCACGTAGNNNGACAGCACACCTTTGTGTCTGTGCTCCGACAGCACACCTTTGTGTCTGTGCTCCGACAGCACACCTTTGTATCTGTACTCCGACAACACATCATTCTCTCTTCTCTCCGACAGCACACTTTTGTCTCTGTGCTCTGACAGCACACCTTTGTCTCACACGGTTAAAATGTTCCCCTAAGATAGCCTGATGGTGACATTTCAGCTATTAGCTCCAACGAGAGCGACGCAGACAGAGACATTTCAGACCCCATTAACATTCGTGGAAACTTGCCGGGAGCCTGCCTGTTTCCAAATTCCATCCCGACACAGCAGAGCGAGGGAAAGAGGGATGGGCCAGCGCACCGCACCGCTGCCTGGGGAATGCCACTGCATTTGGCACCAAGGAGACTGCTTGGTTCCTTCGCAGCCTAGCACTCCTGACATCCCTGCATGCTCGTCCCGGAGCTCTCATTCAACCCAGGATTGACTTTAGGGGTACGGCGCCAGGGTGGTGGTTTTGGCGGTCCCGAGGGGGTGTGTTTGGAGTTGTGTGCAGGAGAGGGGGGGGAGCGGACGGGAGAGCCGAGAGGTTGTTATGGGGGTGGGGGTGTCAGACCGTTGAGATCGGGACGGAAGTTTTCCCCTGGCTACCAGCAGTCTGGATCTCGTGTCTGGGAGAGCAGTGCTGTTAGGACAGGGCGTTCTGTCTGTGTCTGTCCTATCTCTCTCTCTCCTCTCTCTCTCCTCTCGCCCCACCCTCTCACTCACTCTCTCTCTCTCTACTCGCCCCTCTCTCTCCTCTCTTCTCACTCTCTCCCTTCTCCCCCCCCCCCTCTCTCTTCCCTCTCTCTCCTCTCTCTCTCTCTCCCCTCCCCCCCCCTCTCTCTCTCTCTCCCTCTCTCACCTCTCTCTCTCTCCTCTCTCTCTCTCTCTCTTCTCCCTCCCGCTCTCTCTCTTCTCCTCCATCCCTCTCTCTCTCCCCCCCCCCTCTCTCTCTCTCTCTCTCTCTCCCCCCCCTCTCTCTCTCTCTCTCCTCCCTCTCTCTCTCTCTCCCCTCCCCCCTCCCCCCCCCCCCCCCCCCCCCAAAGGTGGGCTGTGTATGTGGTGAAGGGAGGCCCGACGGTCCTGACTGGCCTGTAACAGCTTGTATCCGCCTGTCGTATTCCTTCGCTATAATCCGTGTTCCCACCCCCCACCCCCTCACCCCCACCCCAATTTTGAAGCATTGTAACACCTGTACAATTGTTTTACAGACATGCAGGCACAGCGCGCGCACACTTGAGGTGAAGACAGGCAGAGAGATTGACTTGAGGAGGAAAGAGTTGACGTGAATTCGAGGCGGCTGTATCGTGGCGTTTGGAGAACTATTCTTGTTGGTGCGCTTTGTTTCGTTTGTTCTTTCGTTTCACCCACCGCGTCTCCCCACGCGATTCGTTTGAGGTGAATAACCAGGGAGATCGTGCCTTGACTTGATCTTATTCTAACCATCTCGTGATTGTTCGCGGTCAGTGGTCTTGCATAGGCTGATAGGCTGTCAAGTTCCACCCATCCATCTTTCGTTTCGTCGTTGCGTTCGTCGAACTTTACTGCAGCGGTCCGAGTACACAGTCTCTCCTCACACTTGTATGCACGCAAGTGCATTCAGACAAAAATGCACGCACACACTTACACACGCGAAGCCAGCGTGGGTGCATGTTTACATACACATTATGAAGGCATCAGCTTATCTTGCCAGTGGACCGTTCGTGGCACAGAAACTTGCTCACGAATGATTTTGTTGTTTTAGTCGTGTGTAGTTGATCTTTGCATATTTATTTACTCTACCACTTTTAGCCCACTGTTACAGCAGAGTAAGGAATGGCAGCTGCACCCCTCTTATCCGAAACGGGTGGCGTGTACTCGGACTCTCGCTGTTGTTCCAAAACATGTCTGCTTTTGGATGGGACGTGCTCTCCTCGGATAAGAAAGACACTCTTTACAGGGCAATGAAGCCATTCCTCCAACGTGAACCCCGGTCTTCCGGGCATGTTGCGAGCATCACAGCCAAAACTTGACACTTGGGGATGGGCTGTGAGAGCGAGTCAGGAATTCAGGCAGGGAGGCTGGCAGACGCAGGTAAGAAAAGCATCTGGGTATCTAGGTATCCGGGATATGGTCGTTCCACTGCCGGGAGCCAGGCCAACAGCGCGTGC
>JAWQFJ010001784.1:90000-125000 GCA_034096865.1 Theodoxus fluviatilis | reverse complement strand
TGGCTATTTGAGGGAACGAGCTTCTTTTGACACGCGCACCATCTGCTTGCTGGTTGTCGGTTCGTCACGCCGTGTGCAGTGGGCTTTACTCTGCACCTGAGACAAGAATGTCATGCGTTGGCGTGTGGCCCTCAGGACCATCCGTACTTGGGCGATGGGTGCTGCAAAAATAAGTTTTGTCACACCAGTTGCATTGTGGGGCTGTCCAGAAGGGAACCATGTCCATCATCAGGGGAAATCCGACATTCTGCTACTGCAATGAGACTAGAAGGACGTAACAAGATTGTGTTTGTCTTGTGCTTTTGAAAGCCATCGGTGCGTTGAAGGCGACTGATGGAAAAACTTATTTTCGAAACGCCAATTTTACCGTCTGGCTGTGCATAGAGTAAAACCCCCTAGCTGCAGGGAATGGGAGAAGACTTGTTGCTCAGCAGATTTCACGTTCAAGCAAGGGCTCTTCCAAGTCGTGATTTCTCGAAGCTGCGAGGAGGGTGAGGAAGTTTGGGAAGTCGTGTTGAGGACGAGGAAAAGGCAGCAAAGGCCAAGTCACAGATGCTGCAGGCTGGGAGGCCGCCACGTTCTCCAAACTGAGGGGCCCCGTCGTCCCTGCCCGAGGAACGTCCGAGGCAGGGGAGGAACAAAAGGGAACCTGTGTAGATTTTGAGTCTCCCTCGCGTCTCCGGCGTGCCACCACAACGTCACATAGTTTCACCCCGTGACGCCACCCGCCGTCGACAGTCGCGTCGGTGTTGACGTAGCGCCGTGACGTCAGCGGGCCTCCCTTGCTTTGAAAACAGAGGGAAGCTTGTTCTGGGCTTAGGCCTGGAGCCCTCCTTGGTGTAGGGCTGTTGCTGCAGCGCCTTGACGTCGCTTACCTGTCTGTCTCCTTAGGTCCCTGTAGTTTCTCCGTCTTACCCGGAGGGTTAGCGAAGGACTCGCGCCCTTTGGGGTACGCTGGTGCGTCGGCTGGCGCCTTCCTCCTGCTCCTCCTCCTGTTTCTCCTTCTCCTCCTCCGCCTCCACCTGCTCCTGCTCCTGCTCCTGCTCCTGCTCCTGCTCCTGCTCCTCCTCCTGCTCCTTCTCCATCCCCCTGTGGGTTCGGCGTAAGAATTGACCCACCGCGTCTCCCTACGCGATTCGTAAGAGGCGAATGACTAGGGACACCGTGACTTGATTTGCGTTTACTCTAAACTGCTCTAGTGATTTTCGTGCTTAGTGGCCTTACATAGCCTTCAAAGGCTGATAGGCCGTAAAACTCCATCCATCCATCCATCCATCCATCCATCCTCCTCCTCCTCCTCCTCCTCCTCCTCCTCCTCCTCCTCCTCCTCCTCCTCCTCCTCCTCCCTCCTCCTCCTCCTCCTCCTCCTCCTCCTTCTCCTCCTCCTCCTCCTCCTCCTCCTCCTCCTCCCCCTCCTCCTCCTCCCTCCTCTTCTCCTCCTCCTCCTCCTCCTCCTCCTCCTCCTCCTCCTCCTCCTCCTCCTGCCCCTCTTCCACCTGCTCCTCCCCCCCCCCCCCCCCCCCCCCCTCCCCCTCCCCCTCCTTTCCTCCTATCCTCTTTCTCCTTTTCTCCTCGTCCTTCAACGATTGTCAGGGGAGAAACGGATGCTGCCTGAGACCGAGACACACGCAGGAACCCCAAGGAGTCCCAGAATGAATGTGTGGAATCACTCACCCTGGAAGGAAGGAATGTAATGATATTCCATTAGGCCAAGGGCGCAAAACATGATCACGTCATGAGTGGAAAGTTTGCCTGTTTTTATGATGTGCATACTGGGATGAACGTGTGCATCTAGATGGAATGCTTTCTGCGTGTGTGCAGCTCCCCTTGTGTCATAGGCGTGGGACGACTTATTCTGAATTGGGTGCAGTGCAGTTGAGGACAGCACTAGTGTGCATTTTCCAGGTTGGGAAGATAAGGAGAGGTGCATCGGGGGCAAGGAGGGGAGCATCGCAGCGATTTGTGAGTGTTAGTTCGCAATCAATGGTATTCTACAACCTGCATAGTATTTTATGTGGACGAGATTGCTTGCGCTCATTGAAACGTGGAAACGCCGAATACTTAGCGTCTCTAAGCTCACTGAAGTTCTCTGAACACCAGCGCCGCGTTGCGTAAGGCGAGCGGTCCCAGGCGCTCTGACCTACTTCCCATTACCTCCCATGTTTAATGCGGCAGGGCTCCCCAGAGCGCTCTGACCTACTTCCCATTACCTCCCATGTTTAATGCGGCAGGGCTCCCCAGAGCGCTCTGACCTACTTTCCATTACCTCTCATGTTTAATGCGGCAGGGCTCCCCAGAGCGCTCTGACCTACTTTCCATTACCTCCCATGTTTAATGCGGCAGGGCTCCCTGGAGCGCTCTGACCTACTTCCCATTACCTCCCATGTTTAATGCGGCAGGGCTCCCCAGAGCGCTCTGACCTACTTCCCATTACCTCTCATGTTTAATGCGGCAGGGCTCCCCAGAGCGCTCTGACCTACTTCCCATTACCTCCCATGTTTAATGCGGCAGGGCTCCCTGGAGCGCTCTGACCTACTTCCCATTACCTCCCATGTTTAATGCGGCAGGGCTCCCCGGAGCGCTCTGACCTACTTCCCATTACCTCCCATGCTCAGTGCGGCAGAGCGCCCCTGAGCGCTCTGACCTACTTCCCATTACCTCCCATGCTCAGTGCGGCAGAGCGCCCCTGAGCGCTCTGACCTACTTCCCATTACCTCCCATGCTCAGTGCGGCAGAGCGCCCCTGAGCGCTCTAAGAGAGAGAGAGAGAGAGAGAGAGAGAGAGAGAGAGAGAGAGAGAGAGAGAGAGAGAGTTAGTTTTGCGGAAATAACGCCTATTCAAGAAAGACTGGTGGTAACAATTCAACAGGTATTCTTTTGGCTGGCCAACTATCCTGGCACGAAAATCGTGCCGATTTCCACTGCACCGATGTTGAATGGCTGGAGACCACTCGTGTATTCGTCTGTCTGAAGTGAAGTAGGGTCGTTACTGAGGACAAGATCTCCTGTAGTTAATGAAGGATTATGATAGGATTGGATACTCATGGCCTTGACCGAAGATGGTTCTCGCCATTGAGGTCAAGCAGGTCGCGGTGACCGGGCGTAGTGGACACCACGCCTGCCTCCCTAGTACCTCCCGTAGGGTGATGTTGATGGATAGATTCCATTTCCCCCACTCTCCTTCCATCCGTCCTGACCTATAAAACGGTCCTGGTGTCCTCTCTTTCTCGGGAGAGGCCTCATTCTCGCTGTGCCTAGTTGACAGCATGGCTGATATCCTCTCGGCTCTGTCCCGTCTCCATCCTCACAACCCCCCCCCCCCCCCTCCTCTTCTCCCTCTTTTCCGCCCCCAAAACTCTAACACTCTCTTCCCTTAGTGTGAGAGTGGATGTATAATTATCATTTTGAGAACTTCTTCACTGCTTGAGGACGTGACTTGAAGTCTATCGCGCCCTAGCACAAAATGCCATTGAGCAGTGAGAAAATCCCAGTTATTGACCGAATTCTTTCTTGATCACACTGTGCGTGTGAGCGTGTATGCATGTGTGTGTATGTATATGTGTGTGTGTCTGTCTCTGTCTGCCTGTCTGTCTGTCTGTCTCTGTCTGTCTGTCTGTCTGTCTCCCTCTCTGTCTCTGTCTGTCTGTCTGTCTGTCTGTCTGTCTGTCTGTCTGTCTGTCTGTCTGTCTGTCTGTCTGTCTGTCTCTGTCTCTCTCTCTCTCTCTCTCTCTCTCTCTCTCTCTCTCTCTCTCTCTCTCTCTCTCTCTCACACACACACACACACACACACACACACACACACACACACACACACACTTGCACTCACATATTCTACCTATCTTTTCAGGCCTCTCTTCTCTGTTCTTTCCACTCACCTTTCTGTTTCACCTTTCACCCATTATCACCTTGTGTAGTCCTGAACCTTGCCCATCAGAGCTTCACAGTGTCACAGAGCGAAGATGCAAGTTTTCATCCTTATGATGTTTCTGTCATGCTTAATTCGAATTTGGAGAGGCAGATTGTTCCCCAGCCTCCCAACAGACTTTCCCCATGTGGGGTGGAGGTTCAAAGAATTGACCCACCGCGTCTCCCTACACGATTCGTAAGAGGCGAATAAATATAGGGGCATCGTGACTTGCATTGCGCTTACTTGGAACTATTCCAGTGATGATCGTGCTTAATGGCCTTACATAGCCTACAGAGGCTGATAGGCTGTTAAACCCTATCCAGTGAGATCAGTGGCCTTGCATAGCCTACAGAGGCTGATAGGCCGTAAAACTCCATCCATCCATCCAGTGTGATCAGTGGCCTTGCATAGCCTACAGAGGCTGATAGGCCGTAAAACTCCATCCAGTGTGATCAGTGGCCTTGCATAGCCTACAGAGGCTGATAGGCTGTTAAACCCTATCCAGTGTGATCAGTGGCCTTGCATAGCCTACATAGGCTGATAGGCCGTAAAACTCCATCCATCCATCCAGTGTGATCAGTGGCCTTGCATAGCCTACAGAGGCTGATAGGCCGTAAAACTCCATCCATCCATCAGACTTGTGGCTCTGCCTCAGTAATTGTGGGAACATCTCCGTCTTGCCTGATACTTTAACAGTCACAGAAGGTGTAGGCGGTGGTGTCCCCATTTCCAGCTTTTGTTCATGCGTGAAATCTCGGTCACGTCTGAAGCAAGAGCGCCCAGATACAGGAGGAAGAGAGATGGATGTTTCATTTCGCTTCAGGCGCTGATATTTTTTTAAGAAATTTTATTTATTAATGCTGTAATGATTAGACGGGTGGGATACCCGTCATACTGCTAAATCATGTGTACTGTATTGCTGCCTGCCCCATACCCGCTCTCAGTCCCAATGCTCGGTAGCTCTGTGTGTGTGTGTGTGTGTGGAAGGGGGGGGGGGGTGTCGGTCGGTCGGTCTCTGTCTGAATCTATCTGCCGTGTTGACAGATCACTCCTGAATTCCCTTCTTTAGTTGTGGCTTTCAGACACGTTATCCAAGACTCCCTATCTCAGTCCACACTGCAATCCGGACATCTGGCAAGGCCTTTCTGCGGGTATGACTGTAACCCTCTTTCTCGTCAAGGGAACCCCATCGCTCTCAGCTGTCCACAGCGTAGTGCGAGTGTGAGGCAGACAGATGTTTTGTGTACACTTGGTGTGCGGGCTGAGGTGAGAGCAAGAGGAGGGCTGTGCTACAGCTCTGACGCACTCCTCCCTCTGGCACGCAGAGAATGTCGCCTCGCAGCTTCCCGCCCTGTCTTACGGCCCGGTCCTCTTTTTGTCTGTCCCTGTCTGCTGGTCTCCATCTCGGCTGTCTTTTGGAGTGTGTGTGTGTGTGTGTGTGTGTGTGTGTGTGTGTGTGTGTGTGGTGTGTGTGATAGTGGCGTGGTGTGCGTGCTGTTTTGTGTGCTGTGTGTAGTGTGTGTGGTGCTGTGTGCGTTGTGTGGTGCGTGTCTGTGCTTCGTGTTGTGTCGTGATGTGTGTGTCTGGTGTGTGTGTGTGTGCGCGTGTGCAGTGTGTGTGTGCTGTGCTATAGGTTGTCGTGTGTGCTGTGTGTGTGTCTGTGTGTGTGTGTGTGTCTGTGGGTGGTCTCTGTGTGTCTGGTGTGTGTCGCTTCGTGTGTTGACTGTGTCGGGTGTGGGTCTGTGTGTCTGTGTGTGTGTGTGTGCTGTGCTCGTGCGCGGTGTGGGTAGTGTGTCCTGTGTCTTGTGTCGGTGTGTCTGTGCTGTGCGCTCATGTGGGTTGTGTGTGGTTGTCTGTGTGTGTGTGTGGTTGTGGTGGCATGGTTGTTTGTGCGCGGTGTGTGTGCCTGCAAGTGTGTGATGTGATAGCGTGCGTTGCATGCGCGTACTAAAACCCTTCCCGTTTCTCTCAGTCCGCCATCAAGTGAAAAGCTTCTGAAATTCCAAAGCGTAGTACCAAGTCTTTTCGGAGAGCGTAGGTTCAGTTTCATTGCCCCTAGTGTCTGGAATTCACTGCCGGCTGGCCTACGTGATGCACCAACTATGTCCATTTTAATATCTCAGTTAAAAACCCATTTGTTTCGTCTTGCTTTTTCTGTAACCGTCACTTGTGTTTTTTTCACCGTTCCTGGTATGATAGTCGTACGAGTGTTTGTGCTATGTTAGCATGACGACGTAGTTAATGACCTGCGTGTCAATGTGTTATATGCCGCGCACATTGGAGTTCTGTGACAAGAAATGCGCCGGATAAATGCTATTTTTTATATTAGTACTATATTATTATTATATGATTATTGTTATTATTATTATTATTATATCATTATTATTATTATTATTACTATTATGATTATTGACACGCGGTGCTTCTTAGTTACCACTTTCCTCGCTACAAAACCAGTTCAGCGCCGTACCTCTCTTGGAGCGTGTAATGAGCCCGAGTTGGACCCTTTTGGTGCCAAACTGGACAATGCCCCCCATGCCACCCACCCCCCCCCCCCCCCCCCACGCTGACCCCTGTAAACATCCACTTGGCCCAGTCCAGCTGACAGTTGGGTGTCAGTCTGACGTCAAGACCTCTACTCTTGTTTTCACAGTTGCCGACTCTCTCTCTTACCCCCCCCCCCCCCCCCCCCCCCCCCCCCCCCCCCCCGTTTCGTCAGTTATCTGCCGTGTTATTTTCCGCGCTTTTGATGTCGATTTAAAATGGTGCATGTAATGAGGTTTTTAATTTTTTTTTGTGGGTTAAACACACACACACACACACACACACACACACACACACACACACACACACACTCACACTCACACTCTCTCTCTAAACAACTGAAGTAAGGTGGAGCCGATTCAATGTGGGAAAGAGGGTAGGGAAGGGGAAGAGAGAGAATATGGGCATGTACTCACAACCTTATCTTTTTATCAATTTCTGAACTGTATCCGGATTTGCATACAGTGCCGTGTTCACGTGATTGCTATCTTGCCCGCTGATGAAGGAAAGGAGGAAAACAGAAACAAGGCCAGGGACGTCTTCAAACGAGATTCCTCAACTGGGTGGATGGAACTCATCAGCATGGAATATGATGGGAATGTAAAAGTGGCTGACGTGTCTGAAGAGTCCAACACGGCAAAGCAGAGAAGTGTGAAAGCAGCGTACTTGTGTTTGCCTCCTCTAAGACCTGCGGTTACATCCACACCGCCGGCAGGGGCGAGAGGGATCCTGTGAATCGTACTTGCTGTGAGGTCGCCGCCATCTTGGAAAATCGGTTAGTCCTGTTTGGAAATAGAAAGACAGCACCGTAGCCTCCCTTGCTTTGGGTCGATGGACTTGACCAGGAGTGAGACGTCTCTAGAGAGGTTGACCCCAGACTGTGGTCCCTAGGCTCCTGGAAATACCTATTCCTTCTATTCCCGGGACTGCTAGAGAAGCGTGTCTGCTGGAATTACTGGTAGAGCTCCAGTCAGTCACTGTCCAGCAGAGTCCAGTTGAGGTGGAATGCGCCTGACTCCAGTCTCAGTCCATCGCGGATGTGACGTCGGTTTTGTTTATATTCTGTCTCTGTTGGACAAGTCAAATACGTGCATGTTTAACCGTTATCGTTTTATCTCTGTGCATCCGTCCTTGATGGATCGATCCCTTGGCGCCCCCCCCCCCCCCTCTCTCCCTCCCTCCCTCCCTCCCTCCTGTGTGTTAGTGTGGTCATGCGTGCTTTGGGGCCTATTATGTATTTCATTTTGAAGCGCAACTACAAACACATTTTATTGTCTTTTGGACTCTATTGATGCCGTAGGACAAAGATTGGCCATGCATTACAGGTGTCCTGGGAATCAGGATCTGGTCGATTTCGCTGTCCGCAAGCCTGTCATTTTCGCTCCCAGTACCGGATACTGATTTGGGAAGACATCAGAGAGACTGTTTCGTCCTTGACTTTTTGTGTCTAGATCCATGCGTTTGTCTCTTCCTCTTCTGATTCTGCCGCCTCCATTGCTTTCCTTTTCGTTTACTGTCTGGCCGCCTGTCTGTCTGTGTGCCTTTCTGTCAGCATGACAGTCTGTGCATCAGTCTGTTTGATAAGTATTCCTTGCTCTCCTCCTCCTCCTCCTCCTCCTCCTCCTCCTCCTCCTCCTCCTCCTCCTCCTCCTCCTCCTCCTCCTCCTCCTCCTCCTCCTCCTCCTCCTCCTCCTCCTCCTCCTCCTCCTCCTCCTCCTCCTCCTCCTCCTCCTCCTCCTCCTCCTCCTTTTTCTCCTCCTCCTCTTCCTCGTTTTTCTTTTCTTCCTCCTTTTTCTCCACCTTTTCCTTTTTTTTCTCCTCGCGTATATCGTCACACAGGCGACATTGTTTGGACACATGATCACGTGCTCTAGCCCTCGGCATGTTTGGGTCGCCCGGATGATCAGTTCTAGATTGAGGAAGTGGATGGAAATATTAGGATGGAAGATGTTACTACATATCTAGATGAAGATGGAATTCGCAGATGTGCTCATTAGCATAAGCGCCTTTGGTGGTCAGCTTGGTTGGTGGGGGTATTTGGGGGTGGGGTGGGGTGGGGTGTGGGTAGAGATTGAAAGGAACTGATCAGTCTGACCACTGTCTCTGGACTGGCCAGCCTGACCAGCCTGGCCAGCCTGAAGTCTAACGTCCGGTGTCCGTGTCCAGCAGGGATGACCATCAGCGAGTTCCGGTCACTCGGATGCTACTGGACAGCTGGGGAAGCGAGTGCTCTTGACCACCAGGTGTATCATCGGATACCTGCTAAAGTAGCCTGCCGATGACCATCCCCAATAGCTGGCTGTGCATGATGCTCGCAATTTCCGTCCTCGCCGTAGTAAAGTGGCCCGGTGGCTAGGTTTCCCATTAGAACCACAGAAGAAAGGGTTCGCGGGATGGATAACCCTCCTTCGTCTGCCATGTTTTGCGCTCTAGGGACACCAGAAGGCTCTTTAAGGTCGGGAACGGAACTGTGTTAATGTCGACACGGTTTTGCAAAACTGAAAGTGAGAGATCTCTGTGGTGGAAATTGAGGAGTCACAAATGGCGTAATGACTGCAATTTTATCAAGGCATGAAGAAGATGCTAGTGTTGGTATGTTTAAAAAAAATACTAACCTCAGCAGAGCGTTGTGTAGTTGCTGTTTAAAGGGTATTTGGACTTGGTACTTTTCACAAGTTTTTCTTTTCTTGTCATTTTTCACTGATATTCGCAATTTTCTCGGCTTAGTCTGTGGCACAAACCAACTTGCCGAGGTCCCCTTCTCTCTCTCTCTCTCTCTCTCTCTCTCTCTCTCTCTCTCTCTCTCTCTCTCTCTCTCTCTCTCTCTCTCACACACACACACACACACACACACACACACACACACACACGACTAACACTTGATAAAGGAGCGGGACCGAAACGCTGTTGCCACCTCACTCAAATGTTTATAATTGGTTTTGTTGGAGTTTGACAGAAAATGGAGTTGTTAGAGGACCTGAGCACCAGCTTTGCCCCGCTTGCATGACTGTTGCCTGTCGGGTCACTACGGTGCCACAGCAATACCTTTCCTCACTCTCAGCTCGAGGCGACAGTTTATGTGGCTGCCTTGGAACCGAGGGGAAGGTTACATGTGTTCTAGACCCAAAGAGAATCCTGTTTTTGTTCTTAGACGTAGTAGTGTCTCGCGATGTGATGACGCGTGCACGGTCCTCTGTGTCATCCTGCCCTCCAGGATGACTATTGGAGTCGAAAGTGTGGTTGCTGAATTAAATGGAGGGTGGAAGTGTGGGGATCTCAACATTTGTGTCCCGATGATGTGAAGCTGGGTGTGACAGCAGGTTACAGCACCCGAAATCTGTGTCCCGATTTTCTTGACCCTTTCCTGTGCATTGCCGGCCAGCTGGAGACAGCAATCTTCATGTTGGCTTCTTACTGATGCTGCTGAAATCTTGAGATAACGCCGCGAGTGTCTATCTCTTCAGGATACAGAAATACCGGAAGTTTCTTTGTGCTGCATCTGTGTCTGTGCGTACGTGTCTATCCGTCCATCTCTCTCTCTCTCTCTCTCTCTCTCTCTCTCTCTCTCTCTCCTCTCTCTCTCTCTCTCTCTCTCTCTCTCTCACACACACACACACACACACACACACACACACACACACACACACACACACACACACACACACACACACACACACACACACACACACACACACTCACTCACACACACACACTCACACCCCATTCCGCTGACTTAGCAGGCGAAGGCATGGTAACACGCACCAGACACTCCAACACTTAGTGTGACGTGTGAGCCCCAGACTTGTAGGAGACAGCTGTGCATCGCGCACACGCCACCTCCCTACGTACGCACATGCACACACACCTCCCTACATACGCACACACCACCTCCCTACATACGCACATGCACACACACCTCCCTACGTACGCACATGCACACACACCTCCCTACATACGCACACACCACCTCCCTACATACGCACACACCACCTCCCTACATACGCACACACCACCTACCTACATACGCACACACCTCCTCCCTACATACGCACACGCCACCTCCCTACATACACCACCTCCCTACATACGCACACACCACCTCCCTGCATACACCACCTCCCTACACACGCCATCTCCCTACATGCGCACACGCCACCTCCCTACACACACCACCTCCCTACATGCGCACACACCACTTCCCTACATACACCACCTCCCTACATACGCACACGCCACCTCCCTGCATACACCACCTCCCTACACACGCCACCTCCCTACATACGCACACGCCACCTCCTTACACACACTACCTCCCTACACTTTCACACACCACCTCCTTAGTATGCACTTAACGTACCCCGTCCGCAGCCGTCCGTTTTGCAAAGGGAATCACCGAGGCATCGATCTTCGGTTCTCTTCGGAGATCCTCGGCTCCGGATGTCAGCCTTACGGAATCCGGTTCGCCTTACTTTTGTTGAACGATCGAGAGAGGTGGAAAACGTCAGGTTACCTGTCCCGACTCATTTTATTCACTACGAAACCTAGGTGACTGGGAGAATCGAGATTTGAGTTTTGCTCTGACAACCCTTTGATCTTTCGTGATCGGAAGCAATACATCTCCCACAGGAACTGATTGGCAGTGAAACTTGTATCTACCTCAAAATTCAAAGTATGCTGAAAAATTTACTCTTAAGTAAATTATACTGGAATCAACCATCTCGAAGTGTTTTTCATACATTGATAAAAGTTGTTTTTTAATTTAAATTAACGTTGTGGCCTTATGTTGCCTACAAGGCTGATAGGCCCTTAAATTTCCCTCCACCTAGCCCACCTTTCGTCCTCCGCCGCCTTCTCTTTGTTCTCGAACTGTGCAAATCGCGCAATCCAAAGTTAATGTTGAGTGTGGTCAGTTTAAATGTCGTGCACTGTGCATATTTTTTGACATTTTGTTGTTGTTTTGGTTGTTGTTGCTTTTAACATAGTAATTAATAAGCAAAAGTGATTCCTTTTCTGTTACTCTCACTGTTAGAATCGACAAACAAGACAAGTCTACGTCTGACAAGATCTGTGTGTTTCCGCTCATGTGATCGCACTCCCTGTGGGTTGGGGGTAAGAATAGGACACACACACACACGCACACACACACACACATACACACACACACACACACACACATACACACACACACATACACACGTGCACACACACACACACACACACATACACACACATACACACACACACACACACACACACACACACACACACACGGCGTCTCCCCACGCGACATGAGGGGCGAATAACTAGGAAATTCGTGACTTAAATCGCTCTTATTCTGACCAGCGCTAATGACGTTATCGTGATCAATGCTTACATGGCCTATACACGCTGATATGCCGTAAACTCCATCCATCCATTCATCCTCACGTGACGTCAGCATAGAATATCCTACGTCTCGGATGTTCAGGCGACTCAAGGAGATGCATTGGCAGCATATCATGTTACTATTCAATAGCAAGCAATGTTGCCGTTGGGAGCCGAGCCAAGCCGAGCCTCTGTAATCTCCCTTTGCAAAACGCACCACTGCGCCCCATCTGCTACAAGCAGGCAGCCGGCTGCTTAGACAGCAGCGTGTCTATGCTGGGAGGGTTGGCATTGCATTGTGCTGTGTCTGTAGACTGGACCTTGGATCACCCTGTCTCTCGTCATGCTGAGACAGGGCTGTACTGTGTCTCTGCAAGACTGATGCTGGCGTCTGTACGTGGAGGAGTAGCTTCTCTGTGTGCGTCTGTGAAGAAACAAGGCGCGCGCGCGTGTGTGCGCGCGCGCGCGTGTGTGCATGCGTGCTTATGTTGTGTGCGTGCGTCCGTGTGCATGCATATACTAGTTCTGTTTGCTGTTTGGTGTCAGCCTACTTAGTTCTAGCTGGATCCTTAGTGTCAGTGACTGGTCTTGGGAAACGGTGGTTGTAAATAACAAGTGTCATAAAATACATAGTGTGCGTGCGTTTGTGCGCGCGCAGACGTCTATACAGGTGTGCACATCTTCTGTTTTCTAGTACGTGTGTCCTTGCAAGCATATTCTTGAATTATTTAGACTTGGGAGAAGAAGGTTACGTATACTTGAAACTTTTGGTCACTCCTCTACAGCCGGAGAAATAGTATCCGGAACACACCCGAAACAGAAAGTTCTTCGTGCCAGCTTTTGATGAGCTGAACCAACGAAGAAAAGGGGTGGGGAATGGAAGTAGTCGCAATGAAAATAGTGCAGGGCTGGCAACACGCATCTATGCGAACTAATGGAGGAAATGTAATGCCATAAACTTGGAGGTCTGTGACTATTTCCCTATCATCTACAAACTGTACATGTTTACCCCAGTACCCTCCACCGGTTCAAATGGGTGTGCGAGCGATATTATATTCTGCTGAGCTGTTGTGTTTTTTGTTTTACGCAAGAGTGCCGATACTGACAAGCCCCTCGCGTGCAGGTGAAGCAAGATAAAGTAATTGCGTCTTTCTCGTTCCCGTCTGTCTCGTGGATGGCGAAAGACTTTACGGTCGCGACACCGGATCCGCCAATCGATTATATGCGAGTACGAAGTGTCCCGAAATTGTCATTTTTGCGTGAGGCATACGTGACGGCGGTTGGTATTTTTCGTCTCGTGTACTTGAATGACGTTGAACAGTCAGTCAACTGAAACTGAATTTTTGGTTGTACTTCGTAAACACGAAATGGCCATCTTGCTCGTCTACGAGCTATCGCCTCACCCCAAGGTGAAAGAGGAGATATTCTCACCTTCAGTTTCATTGACGACTTGCGCTTGAGGAAGGGAGAATGAGCATTTATAAGACAATGACGTCACAGTGGTGGGCTTGAGCAATATGGCAGCCATTCTCACCTTCCCATGAGCGCCTGCCAGTCGTCTGCGGTGCCAGTTCGCTCAGAGCGCCGTAATCACGGTGAGGAATCTGGGCTCGGTGGAAGTGTCTCATTAGGACAGTGTGGACTCTCGCAATGGCTGACACTTGCGTGTACGTGCCTTGCATCTTCCACGGATGAGGAAGAGGAAAGAGGTTGAAAGGGAGGTCTTGAGGATAATGATGATGAAAGCATTGAAGAAGAAACAGATGGAGAGGAAGAAGAGGAGGAGGACGACGTCGAGAAAATAGTGCAAAAGGAGAGGGGAAGCAGGCGGAGTTTAAACAGGTGTAGTGCTAAGGCAGCATTGATGGAGTCCAGAACGACGTGACGGTTTTCTTGACACCGTGAGCAATGTACATGTATTCATGAGTGATTTACATAAAGTGTCGATTGATTAACGCAGCTTATCTCACTAAATTCCTTGGACTGCAGGCGACGCGTAAAGTAGAACTCAAACACCGGCGGTAAGTGAAAGTCGCTTTAACACAGGGCGAGCACAGACGCAAATTTTCGACTTACAAGTCTTCTTCAGGCATAAAACAACCACACAACTGAACTGTACAGGGTAAAATGTCCACCCTGTACAGTTCAGTTGTGTGGTTGTTTTATGCCTGAAGAAGACTTGTAAGTCGAAAATTTGCGTCTGTACTCGCCCTGTGTTAAAGCGACTTTCACTTACCGCCGGTGTTTGAGTGCAGCTTATCTCAGATAGACAGACACCATCCAATTACAAAAGAATGTCCACGCCTTTTCATGAATTGCAATGCAGGAGAGGAGGAGAATGCCCAAGAAGAAGGCAAAAAACCAACATTGATCGCAGAATAATATCTTGGTGTGAGGGCAGTCTGGAGGATTTAATGAGCACAGTGAGGACAGTCATCCATTCTAATAACGGTGGACTTCTAGGTGACATTCTCCATGGCAACCTCACTCCGCTGTTGGCTCTTGGGTCGATTATGTCAAGTCTAATTTTAGAGAGCGTTTACATGTGGAGGGAGGGGAGCTGGCATGGTTCTTGGCGCAGGTGCTCTGGTGTTGGCTGCTCTGGCGTGGGCTGGAAATGGGCTGCCACAGCTTTTTGTGATTAGATTCCAATGGCAAACACATGTTGTCAAATTGCAGCTTCGGGTTTTTTGGCTAGCCATAACTCGTTTGACCAGTCGTGATCTTGTTCTTTGGGTCATGATTTCGTCGTCCCCCCCCCCCCCCCCCCCTCCCCCATGTCGTCCCCCCCCCCCTCTCTCTCTCTCTCTCTCTCTCTCTCTCTCTCTCTCTCTCTCTCTCTCTCTCTCTCTCTCCCTCCCTCCCCTTCCATATTTCCAACTACCCATTACTGAAACATGCTTACGTACTTGCAAGTAAACATTACCACACATTTGCTCTCCTCAGAGTCAGTTTTACTCCTTCCTGCATGTGCCGGCAATCATGCTACAGAAATGTGCCAAGAACAGCATCTTTGCTCCAACATATGTCCACAATGCCTTGATGACACAATAGAAAACTCTGTCAAAATCTTCTGACCCTTTGACATGGTGTTGAGTGATAGGTAGCGCCAGAGTCTCTCCTCTGACAGAAACCCCTTGATGTGGACTGGCTGGGTCATTAACCGTTCTGCTCGCTGTCTACTGGTGACCTATTGACACCTCAAGGCAGTAGAATGACCATGCCATCTCTTTGCCTACACTGACCCTTGTATTTGCCCTTCATTGATGTCTGAATAGCCAACTCTTCTGCCAGCACACATGAACTCAACAACAGTCACCTCTGTCGCCAAACAAAAGAGGTTTTGACTTTCCATAGACATTTTAGTGACCTTGTCATCTGTTTGCCAAAGCAGACCTGTGGGCATCTTAATCCACTTCTCAGTGACTGCATTGTCTATTTACTCAAACACTACCCACTCTATTGCCTTCTCAGTGACTACCTGTTGTTTGCTCATGAATACAGAGGCCCACTCACCATGATAAAAGCCTGATAAAAGAAAGAGTGTTCACCAATTTTTTTTTTAAACTGGAGGGTCCTCCGGGAACCTGAGGATTCTTGTGTCTGCAGAAGAGTGTAGCTGTCTAGGGTGTGTGTAGGTGCACATGGGTTTACTTTAGAGAGATTTTGAGGAAGGGATTCAGTGAAGTAATAGTAGCAAAGACAGGCAATCTTGTATTGGACTCTAGCACTAATGGACAACCAGTGGAGAAAGCGAAAGAGAGGAGTGAGATGATCTGACTTTTTGACTCACATGCGAAGCAAAAATGAGTATGTACTCACCCGTGTCGTCCGTCCGGGCGTCCGTGAAAAACCTTAACGTTGGATTTTTCTCGGAGACTATTAAGTCTATCAACACCCAATTTGGCATGATGGTGTATGATGACAAGGCGTCAAAAAACATACATAGTGACTTGACCTTGCTTCAAGGTCAAGGTCACAGGGGCTGTAAATGTTGTCTAAAAAAAGCCATTTTTCACATTTTCCCAATTTTCTCTGAAGTTTTTGAGATTGGATACCTGACCTATATGTGGTGTATAGGGCAAAGTAATCCCTATCTTTTGATACCAGTTTGGTTGACCTTGCTTCACAGGAGCTCTTTAAAGTTGGATTGTATACATATTTTGAAGTGACCTTGACCCTGAACTATGGAAGATAACTCTTCCAAACTTCATAACATTGTAGTACACATGTTATACTTTCATACTAGGTCACCCGTGTCGTCCGTCCGGGCGTCCGTCCGGGCAGACCGGGCGTCCTGTAATCCGTAAAAAACTTTTAACGTTGGATTTTTCTCGGAGACTATTAAGTCTATCAACACCCAATTTGGCATGATTTTGTAGGATGACAAGGCGTCAAAAAACATACATAGTGACGTGACCTTGCTTCAAGGTCAAGGTCACAGGAACTCTTTAAAGTTGGATTGTATACATATTTTGAAGTGACCTTGACCCTGAACTATGGAAGATAACTCTTCCAAACTTCATAACATATTAGTACACATGTTATACTTTCATCATGAGACACATTTGGTCACATATCATCAAGGTCAAGGTCACTTTAACTCTTATGAAATGTGACCAAAATGGGGTAGTAAACCACTAAAAGTGACCATATCTCATGGTAGAAAGTGCCAATAAGCACCATTGTGCTTCCTATGTCTTGAATTAACAGCTTTGTGTTGCATGACCTTGGATGACCTTGACCTTGGGTCAAGGTCACATGTATTTTGGTAGGAAACATGTGTAAAGCAGTTCTTAGTTTATGATGTCATTGTTAGGTTTAGTTGTTTGACCTTGACCTTGAAAGTCACCTGAAGGTCAAGGTCATGTAAAGGTCAAGGTCAAGCATGTGAGTCGTATGGGCTTTGCCCTTCTTGTTTGACTTACAGATGAGTCGAGCTGCAGCATCTTGCACTCTTTGAAGTTTTTCAGTGAGATATGTGGGACAGCCAGCAAGAAAGCTGTTGCAATAATCCAGGCGACTGAGAATAAGAGCACAGACTAGGATAGTAGTAGCTTGAGTAGTGAGAAGGTGTCTGATTGCGCTTATCTGTCCAAGTTGTATGTATGCGGATTTGCAAGTGTTTTGGACAAAGTCAGAAAGAGAGAGAGATGAGAGTAACACCAAGGTTTTTGACTGATGGAACAAAGGCGACGTCAGCGTCTCCAACCCTGACAGAAGACGGGAGGGATGGAGGCGTCACTAGTCTCTGAGACTTGACAAGAAGGCATTCGGTTTTGGAATCGTTCAGCTGGAGTTTGTTGTGTGACATCCATGACTTAAAATCAGAAAGACAGGTCTGTAGAGGGTCTAACGTGGGTTGGAATTGATCTAAGGTGGTGTCTTTGTAGAGCTGATTGTCATCTGCAAATGCATGCTGATTGATTGAATGCTGAGCGACTATGTCAAACAAAGGTTGCATGTAAAGAGCGAACAAAACTGGACCCAGTACTGAGCCCTGGGGAACACCAAACTGGACAGGAGAAGAAGCTGAGTAATGACTGTTGATGGAGACCATTTGAAATCTGTCAGTGAGATAAGAATGAAACCAGGCAAGGGCACAGTGTGAAATTCCAAGTGTTTCGCAAGCGTGAGAGGAGAGTGTTAACCTGTTCCTCCTTATGCATATTCTATCTACTCAAACATACTGACTTAGTTATCATCAGAAGACTTCTGATCACACCAACCATATCCTGTATCCATGAACTGACAACTATCTCTCTCTTTGTGATCATTTCACTGATCATTTCCCTCCTAAGCAAAAATCACTAGTCACATCAGTGACCACCTCCAGAATCTACTCTTGCAAACAAATTGACTAAGATAAAAGGGGTGGGGGTGGGGGTGAATCTGATATTTTTTTATGACAGCACCCTGTGTCCATGTACTGACAACCTCCATGAACACTTCACAAATCATTTCTTCTCTCTACCTTATTAAACTACCAGACTTATTGGTGACCATTTGCCCTGTCTACCAATTCAAACGTAAACCTCAGAACAGGCTTTTCATCAATCATACCCTCTTTCCATGCAATGCCAATGTTCAGAACTGTCATCAGACACCTCATTGACCATCTCAACTCTTTGTTCTTGTAGACCCCAACAGACGGGAGAAGGACAAGGATCGGGAGGAGAGGGTTCGCATTGCCCGAGAGCGCCTGGCAGAGGAGCGGCGGCGGAAGATCGAGGAGCTGAGGGAGCAGCAGCGTGTCGCTCAGGAGAACCGTGAGCGCCAGCTGGAGCTGCGGCGACGCAAGATCGAGGAACTGCGACGACGTGAGGACGAGCGGCGTGCAGAAGTGGAGGAACGCCGTAAACGCAGAGAAACCATCGAACGGGTAGGCTGGGGGTTTGAACGGCTAGGCTGGGATCTGATTGGGCACGCTGGGATGTGAACAGGAAGGCTGGAGTGTGTGAACATTAGGGTGTTAATGGTTAAACTTTGGTTTGAACGGATAGGCTGGTGAGATGATCGGCTGGTGTTTGAGTGGGTAAACGGGTTTATTAATTAACTGATAAGATGGTGTTTAAATGGGGTAGATTATACTGGAGTGTGAGCTGAATAGAGTAGTCAAAAGTGTATAATGGTTTGGATGGAGTAGACTCAGTAGAGTAGGTTAGAGTGTGAATAGGATTAGATGGGGTGGAATGTGATTATGGTAGGATATGCTGGAGTTGGTACAGAGAGGGCAAGACTGAAATTTGAATGGGGTAAGTAGGTGAGAGTGTGAGTGGGGTGGGGTGGACTTGGGTTTGAAGGGGATAGAAGAGGATGGATGATGAACAAGGCAGCAAAACATACAGTGGAGTATGAGAGGGCTGGTTATGATTAGAGTCGAAGCAAATAAGGTTGGACTAAATGGAATAGACTAGAATGAATAAAGGTACCCAGAAAATAGATAGTTGACCATAATGCGGATGGAAGGTCATCTTACCAAATGGTGGTCAAGCAAGACAGTCTGGATATGGATGCATTGTTACTGGAGGGGCAGGCATGTCAGCAAGGAGGCCGGCTGGCTGGGTAGACATTGTGCAGATGTGAAGGGAAGATTGATTGTCTTATCAAAGGAAAGCCACTCCATCAAGGGTATGGTATGTGAGTAGTTAGGTAATGAGTGAACCTTCACTAGAGTGAGAAGACTTTGAGTAGAGGGGTGGGTGAGAACAGATCAAGCACACCAAGGGCCAAATTGGAGGCAGACCTGGGTGATAGATGACATATTGAAGGGTTTGGCAGCTGTCATTGATAACCCTTCTCATTCTTCTCTGCTCCTTATCAATGGTGTTGAACGTCAAAGTGGAGTGTGTAAAAGGCAAGATAAAAGAAACAGGAGAGAACTGAAAACGTAGAATGACAAAATGCTTGATGTAGACATGTCCATAGAACATGTTTTAAGTGTATATACTCAGGTTTGTGCACACTCTGTACAAGTGTGTGTGTGTGTGTGTGTGTGTGTGTGTGTGTGTGTGTGTGTGTGTGTGTGTGTGTACACGTGCATGAATACTTGCATGAGTGCGTGCATATTAGTCCATGATTGTACATGTGTGTTTTGAACATTGTAAAGGAACAGATGATGATATGAGAAACACCAACTCCAGGCAAACATACCTGATTAAAAGGAAGGTTTACTTGATGATAAAAATCAGTTACTGGGAGGGAGTGAGAATATGTGTGAGCTTTCCCCTGTGGCTCCAGCATTGGTGCTAACTTTGTGTCAGCCAAGCTTCGTTGCAGTAACCTGTCATTTCCCCTGGACACAGCGAAGTGTTTGGCCATGCCATTCCCTGTAAAACTGGCTTTTCCCCTGGACACAGCAAAGTGTTTGGCCATGGCATTCCCTGTAAAACTGGCTTTTCACACAGCCCTGCGCCAGCCATCCCTCCCAGCTTTCTCTCTCTCTCCCCCCCCCCCCCCCCTCCCCCTTTTTTTGTGCTTGTTCATCTAAAGTTGGCTGTATACATGTATAATGTTTGGAGTAAGATTTTGTCCCCTGTTTTGTTTCTAGTGAAAGATGATCAGTAAGGCAGACCTTGAGCTGTAGTTAGTGATTGATCAGTTTTAACGTCTTTTAGAACCCTTCTCCTGCATGAGTTTTTTTTTTTTTTGGTTGGTGTTTTTGTTCTTTCCCTTCTTCTCTGAGCTGGAAATAAAAACAACTCAAAAGTCCCAATATAATCCTTTGACTTTTTGATTGTGTGTTCTAGCTCTGTATGATTTTTCTCTACCTGTGGCCTTTTTCCCTCAATGAAATTTTCCCCATTATGGAGGGATCTAGGATACACCTTTCGTCAGGTGAATCACCTGGAGTAATGGTTGGTTTTGTGCAGGTGTGTTCTCGGGCGGCCCAACACCTTGTAAGTAGAAGATTGGCTAAGCTAACAAGCCTCGTGAGCATACGACCAGCTTTAGCTAGAGAACCATGTTCAAGCAGCATTTTTGATGCCCTCTCCCTTCACATTCCTGCCAGCTGCAAAGAATGACATGCACTTCTCCCTGGTTTTATTTTATATTTTTGTTTTTTTCTTCTACCTCCCCCTGCCTGCAAACATTTCCTTTTCCTTTTTGGTTCTTGGCAACATACAAGGAATGCTTGTATTTATGTGGGTTGGACATGCTAAATAATCCATAGAAATGACATCTAGGTTCTATAGAGCAGGCTTTTTCTCCTGTTTTCAGTAGAGAAAGTTATGCACTAATAGGAAGGTGCAGTGGATCTTGTTCCGTAACATGGTGTTCAGCAGAATTTATCAAGCTTTTTTGCATCCGACCTTTCCTTTATTCCTGTGCTGAAGGTTAAATTTCTCACAATAGGATCTGGGATTTAAACCACTGCTAGTTAAGTGTTTAAAGTTTCCATTTATTTATCTGTGGCATAAATTATCCATAATCTGCAGATGAGAAGAGATATCATTTCAGAGGAAAATTTCAATAACTTGGTCCAGCAGAAGAAGGGTTTAGACGAATTTGTCCAGTACTGTGAAAAATTATAAACTTAACTGCATGCTTGTTGCCAGAACCGTTGCAAGACAATGCTGATGTTGATGGAGGCTGGTGAAACTTGAAATGTATCTAGGTGTTGTGTATTGCACTAAAAGAACTAAACATGCCAAGTTCAGCAATTAAAAAAAAATTAAGTTGCATGATGACAGTATTTAATTTGTGTGGACTAAAAATGCCCACATTCATCCATTGTGTAACACAATTAACTAGCTGGGTTGAAGAGTAGAGAATGGTTGTAGGAGACATGTTCCTTAATCTTCTGATGATCATCTTGGGATCTACAGAGACCAATATTTAGGGTTTTCCCCCTGGCGTTAAAGTTGTAGCATTTCTCTCTCTCCTCATTTGCTTTGGGGAAGAATTTGTGTGGTGTTTAATGAACGAAGAACTCTGAAAATTTACATTGAAAGTTTTTTCATAAGGTAATTAGTGGGTTAAATGAAAAGGCTTGCAACCATATCTAACATAGGATGGTTTATAATAATGGTAAAAGAGAGAGAGGTACCAATTGGCAACAGTTGTTAGCATGTTGAGACTTGGTTTCTATACATAATACAGGCATGTCATTGGGTTTCTATACAGGCATGTCATAATGTTTTCTTGGAGAGGCAAGAAGGGGAACCCACTGTTTGTCTGTTTTGACCACAAAGGGAGAGCTTACTGTTTAGGCCTGAGTCTTGCCTGACCGTAGGACCAAGTGAAAACCTGCCTGGCATTGATGGATGCAGATTTGAGGTGCAGTGTCTGGTGTAGGTAAACTGTGTGGTCTATAGAGCATTGCCTGTGGCAGCAACAGTAACAAAATAATTCTTCTGATATAAGTTTTGAATTGTATTTGCTGTTTAAATCTGGATGCTACTGATTGAAGTGGAGGATCTTGATGCCTGCAAGTTGTGATGGAATGCAGAAATAGGAATTTTCGTGGAAAGTTGAAGTTGCTGAGTATTTTGTATGTGTATCATTGAATGAGCTGTGTTCCTTTGTGAGGTGAGGAGTTGTTCACAGTTGTTCAAGGAATGTTTTTATCTTTTCAAATATGCCTATCATTCATTCTGTTCTGTTAGGGATGGATGATAGTGTATCATGATCATGTGATTTGTCCCTACTTTCATGAGGTTCTGATTGAATATACTCAAGTTGTGCACACTCGTGACTGCATGATCTCAATTAAGGTAACATGATGCCAAATAATCCATGGCATGGTAGAACTTTTCACTCTCACACTCACTAAAAACGTAATTTGTATTGCTCCTTCACTGTACCACAGGCCCCAGCTGACCAAAACGTTGATGCAATAGTTGTCTAACAAATACTAACAATGCTACGCCATGCATAGTGTAGTAAGTAGTAGTCACCACACTGAAGTATTTGTGCTCCTATCAAGCTTGGACACTGTTCTCTTCAAACTAAAACACTGAATCAAATATGACTTCTGCTGAGATTTTCATAAATAAATTTTGTTCCTGTTCAAGTGACATATCTTCATGAGATCTATACTAGATCCCAAATCCAAACCGCTCAAGAGTTGCTGCTCTCAATATTCAAATGGTCACAATGCGTACATGGGTCAGCACAGGCAGCACCAGATGTGTAGGATGGCCTGTATGCATATCTTACCACAGTCACCAAGTCCACCTAGGGCAGACTTCCTCAGTTGCCCTTAAAGTTCAAGTTGTCTTGGCTGTGTAATTCTTGTTTCATATTTTATCCTCCTTAAAAAGGAAGAAAAAATCAGGGGCTAGTCTTCACATTTAGGGTATGGCCCTTTTAGTGCCACAGTTGATACCTTAACTAAGATAGAGCATGATTGCCATACATGATTAACAGACTCGTGTGTGATGAAAAGTGTCTTAGGTTCTAACACCAACTTCATGCTTGAGACATTAATATGTCATGAAGTCCTAATTGACAAGCCAGTCCTGAAATAAGTCACTATATATGTAATGTTTCTGTTTGTGGTTATTAACAATCCCGATTGTCATCAAGACATTAGAAGTGGATATCACTAGTATGCACGTGTTAACATGATTTCACATTTGCAATACCTTTTCATTGCATTCTTTCCTTGCCTTCAAGTGTTTTTGCATTGTCTGCCCTCATTTTTACTTTGCTTTTTGTGTAACCATCCTTTGTTGGGTATTTTGGGACTTTACACATTTGGGTTTTTTGCACTTTGGATCATGCATGGGGTATTTTATTTTTAGATTGTACTACATGCACTATGATTTTGATATAATTGTTTTTGTGGATTGCCTCATCGTCAGCGTCTCAGTAACTCTCTATGAAGTTTAGTTGTTTTGTCCATAACTCTGTATGAAGTGTTGTTCTTTTGTTTATAACTCTATGAATTTTATTGTTTGTCTATAACTCTCCATGATGTTTTCTTCTTCTGTTTAACCAAGTTCTTCATGTGGTTTTGTTCTCACTGTGTGCACTGTAATCTTAATTACTTGTCATAAAATTCCTGATCATCAAGAACGAAACTAAGTATGAATGTCACTCTGTTTCTGTTTCTCGAGAGAAAGGCATCACCATTGATGGAAGGAAAAGGCTGTTATTCCTTTACACATTTATGTTTCGTGCATGCACATTATGCAGTTATGTGTTATTGATTCCCATTTCGGGCAGCTATGAACAATGATAGACATAAGCCAGGTCATTGTAGTGTGTACATGCTGTGTGGAGAACCAGGTTGATGTGTAGGACCATCATGGCCACATATGGGCACCGTGATTCATCGCATTACTGGTAGCTGTGGCGAACAGCTAACATGCAAGTTCTTGTACTCCATTGTATCAAGTTGCGAAGTGGTTCAGACCCACAAATGACCTTGGTTGGAAACAGTTTAGATGACCTGATGGGTTTTTCGTCATGGATAGAAGTTCCAGCCTTGAAGCTTTGAGGTTTATTTGAATTGCCTGAAACTTCTTGATTTATGGTGGTGGTAATACGTTTCCAATATTTGTTCATGCAGGGTTATAACTTCTACAGTGTCTGTCATCACGGAAGAGATAAGCTGGATTAGAAGGGGGCCTGGACATTTTTCAGTGCTCCTTCATCTTTAGGTTACTGGTACACTCGCAAGATTAAATGCTCAACTTCCAAAGTGCGGCCAGAAATAGTTTGCCATTACAACTCTCATAAAAAGTCGGCCCATCATTGTGTCTTTAAACAGCTGGTTCTAAGGTTGCACACTTCCTTTTGCAGATGGGTGGAAACAAAGTTTTGAGAGAGCCCCACTTATGCTTGCACTGAAATCCTGGTCAATGTGTTCTGGACGAATAGGATGGTCTGTAAAGGGTTTGTGGTACTTGTAATCAGGAGGGTAAAGGTGGTGCTTCAGTGCAGTAAGAAGACAAATCACAGTTAAATATTTTGCTCATTTAATGACATACATGTATTCATATCTATGGAACAGTCAGTTGATGCATTTATTCATGTATGGTGATTCCCACTCATACTCAAGTTTCTGTACTAAGGAAAGGCTTCTGCAGCAGCGATGTTGAATAGGCCGTGAGAGGTACACTGTGTGCTAAGATTTGCATCATAGCTATCACAAAGTGTTTCCCCACCCCATCTCTAACTGCCCCACCATCGCCCTCTACAAAGAAGACTAGAGTTGAGGTCCACCATGTGGAGGGCTGAGGCTGGGCTACTATGGCTGTAACTATAACTGCAAACAAATTATCAATATCTTTCTGGCCTGCTTGCAAGGAAAGAAAGGAAACGTTATCTGGAGGCCAGCTGGTGGTGCCTTTTTCTGTCTTGCTCAGCTCATTAGCATTCGAAAGCTGCTGAGGGCTCATAGCTTGCAGTGGGAGGGGGGCAGAGAGAATAGTGCCAATAGAGTTAACTCCCTTCTGTGTGTGTGTGTGTGTGTGTGTGTGTGTGTGTGTGTGTGTGTGTGTGTGTGTGTGTGTGTGCATGTGCGTGTGTTTCATTCTAGTGATGGTGAGTGAGCTTATGAGTGGGAGCGATATGCATGCTGTAAATATGTTTTGGGGAGTGGAAGAATTCTTTGCCTCCCTTAAAAATACAGAAATCATAACAAGCAAAGTTCATGCACGTAGTGATTTTGTATATTCATTGCTCTCCGCTTTTTTGTTTTTGTCTCAATGATTTGAACCTATGGTATATCTCTTCTTTTGTCTTCGAATTCAGAAACTTTTCTACATTTTTTCCCCTTGTAATCTGGAAGCAATAATACTTTTTTTGTACAGCTCCCATCTTCAGGAATTTGTTTATTTTTGTCACAATATGTGTTACTTTTGAGCTGTGCCGCACACTCAAACGTTTTCTCCGAAGCCACCCACTTATTCCTACAGAGTCTAAACAACCTTTTTGTTCCTTCTGCACATCCACATAGACATGCTCTTACATATGTTGGGGCTCAAAAACTTGCAGGAGAATAGACCAGTCATTTCAGATATGCATGTATGTCAGCACCCTTTGCCGAGTTCATGGAACGGCAGGGGTGCCATACCTTGGATGGATCACTCACAATTCACAGCTGGTGTTTCATCATCACTTAAAACTACTCAAAAGTTTGGATCTAATTGCCCACCCCTTTCTTGTCTGTTTCTAGGAGCGACGTGAAGCCATCCTCCAGCGAGCAGAGGAGCGCGTGGCGCGCTACGAGGCCTGGAAACGAAGCGGTCAGAAAGGTGGGGGCGGTCTTTACGGCTTTGGCAGCCGCACACCGCGGCCCATCTGTCAGCCGCTAGACCGCGCTAAGCGCTCCTCCTCTCATAGCACACTCATCAGGCGCTCGCCCAACGGCTCCGATTCGGACTATGTCCGCCCGCAGCGACGGGCACTGTCTGCTTGCAGCACAGTCAGGCGACACTGCTGTGTAGATATTAACCGCAATGGTACGTTTCTAACACCTCTAACTGTGGGGTTGGGGGTGGAGGTGATGGTTGTCTTGCTGCTCTCTTTTCTTCTCCGATTCTTCAGTCATCTGGAAGTCAGTATCTGTTGTAGGGGTCGTCTGCTGAGAGTTTGTCTCTGGGTACTGATAGAGGGCTCAGATGTGTCACTTTTGAGTTCTGCTGTATAGGTTTTTCTGTAAGTGGGAAGTGGGGGAAAAAAAAATTTCTCTCTGCAGAAGTCTGCCTTTTTAAAATCATAATTTCAAATATGTAGTAGTCGTTGTTTTGGGGGGTTAGATTGGTTTTTTTTAAAGATGGTTGAGGATTGAATTATTTCTGGAATGACTTGTTTGAGATTATAGGCTCTAGAGTAAATGGAAACTAAGGATACCATTGCTTGAATTTTATTTTGCTGCCAGTAAATTTTCTCTCTTAACTTTCCAAACTTCTGAACAGTATTCTGAGTGACTTGTTGCTATAATTGTGTTGATTGTTGTGGAGAGGATGGAGAAGGGGATACCATCAAGGGGAAAAAAGGGAATCAACTCGGATGTTTCAATTTTGGCACATCTTTAAAAAGAAAAAAGAAAAAAAAGCCTACAAGCTATCATCAATCACACCACCGCAGTGAAGGTATGCTTTTGATTGCATAGCTATCTGCTGTGATCCAATGTTACTCTCCCCAGCTTTGGAAAGCTAACTGGCGTCACTCCCTAGTCTAGCTACTGAAGTAGCTAGCTCCCTGTGACTAGCTTGAACATGGGTGTCCACTTTGAACAGTGCATGAGTTAATGCAGTGTGATTAACAGGAGTTTTCCCGGAGCAGAAAATCTAGATTGGCATGTAGATCCCTCCAATGGATGCATTTTCCGATGATTTGGGTCTTGTTCTTCTGAGAGTTTTCCTTTGCTTGCTGGACTTTTTGAATCTTTATCTCTGGTGAATTTTGTGAGAATCTCTTGGGAATCTGTCATGAGCATTATATGCCTCCTCTGCATTGAGCAATGACTGCAAGAGAGAGAAAAGAAGAGAAATATGGTTTGAATACACCAGATGGACCTGTGTCTGAGCTCTGACAGTTTTCCTAATGTGCTTTGAGAAACATTTTTCTATCGGGATCTGTGATTCCAGATGTGTATTGATCCACATGAAGTAAATGAGTGGTTTCAAAGGTGTTGTGCAGAGACTTCTTACTCTTGACTATCACTGTTTCCAGTTTGATCTTCACTTACTCCATTGACGTGGAGTAGTTTTCTCTCTTTATTCCCTCTAGATTTCCTCAGGGAGTTTCTGTCGAAGCATAAGCAGAGTTCATGGTTGTCGTTGCTCACTTCAGTGTACATTCGGAATTTTGAAGAACTAGTTTTTTATGAGGTGGGTTCCTTTCAGTTTTGTCAGGGGTTCATGATTTCCCCAACATCTCTTTCCTTGGCTCAACCACTCCAAGAGAATCTAGCTTTCATGAAGCAGATTATTTCTTGAGGAAAAACCTGATACAAAAACCAGAAAATACTTCCTGAAGGTAAAAACGTTTTTTGCTGACTGCTTGCTGTTGCAAACATTTCACCCACAACTAGCGACTAGTTCTGTGCAGTGCTTTGACAAGCCTGTAAGAGTTGCCTCCCCTGCAAGCTGTTTTAGGAGCTTGCTTGACGGCTAGATCAGTTGGCACTGTGTTGGTAGGATCTCGTCCCTGTCCTGGGTGAGGGTTGTAGCAGGCAGTGCCGCATGACTTTTCCACACCTCGTCTCTGTTTCCGACTGACATCTACTAAAATGACTAATTACTACTAATCCTTCATTGTCTGTTTATATTTTTTTTTGTAGAGAGAAAGTGAGCAGCTAAGGTTTGGAGCAAACACCAGAAAAAGAAAACGTTGGGCTGAATCTGTTACAGTGTGTATTTCGTGTTGTTGCGGAAATTTTGGTTTTTGACTAATTTGACTGGCATGGAAATTTTTGTTTTGACAAAATGGTAAAGAAAGAAAAACAAATTCCCCCCAAAGATGAGGTTTATATATCTGTGAACATTTCCCCCATCAATCGGCAGACGCGTGGATTCTTTTGTGGAGGATGTGTAAGTGCCAGCCATGAGTTTTGGACTGAGTCCCATTCCTTCCTCCAAATCTGCTTTGGTTTTGGCTACTTTTGAAATTTTCATTTCCCAAGTTATCTGTTTGTTTGAGAGAGCTGCCGCAGCCTGTTGAGGGGTATTGTAGCTGTCTCCGCAGCTGTGTTCCTTCTTTGCTTTGCTGTTTGCTTGGGCAAGCCCGCTTTTGCCTTCACACTGTTGAGTTGTCCGGTCTGTGTGTTTGACAGTTCTGTGCATGTCACCATGCCATGACTGAGAGAAGAGCAAAGACATACAGTGTAAAATAACACCTTGATGCCAGACCTGCCTTTGTGCTATGATGTTTGAACTATGAGAAGGACAATGTGTCCTCACAAGCCTTCAATGAAGTGAATGAAAACAAAAGATTTTCATAGATAAATTTTAGTGAGAAATTACCATTTTGTTTGGAGTTTGTTCTTTTAATGTAAGGGTGCTTTCTTAAAAAAAAGTCAACATAATTTCAAGTCACTCAGTTTTAGCATTCGGAATTTTTTTTCTCTGAAAATTTTGGTCATATCCAAAATGTTTGTCACTGGAAAACAATAGAAACTCAGTTCTTTTAACATGAGTGTAAAATGAAGGCTTGCGTGGATGGAATGGAGCTGGAGTTTACTAATGAATGAATGAATGCAGGTATTGCTCTACTTTGGCAAAGTTCACATGCATATGTCAATCTGATTAACTTGAATGTTTTACTTTGAATGAAAATACCTTTGCCAGTATGTCTACTTGATGACCTAACCCAGTAACCGAGTATTGGATTTTTGCAAAGGCATGAATTTGACTGTATCCAATCTTGAAATGAATTACACCCACCAGCATGTTTAAAGAAAAACTACTGCATCTTGAAATGAAATTTGTGCTGAAGAAACCTTGAATGTCAAGCATGGACACCCTGATTTTTCCTCCCCCATTTGCATCCTTCTTAAGACAAGAATTTCCTAGATATTGTAGATTTTGTTTTGGTTTGTGTGTTCAGATTTTTAATCCCGAGCTATTTGTTTGCCTGATTCCTGGATGCATTTTGTTTTCATTTTCTTTCATTGTAAATATTCCCAATTAACAACTTTTTGCCTGGAGAATGGTTTTATGCTGGCTTGGGCCAAGTTTTGGTTTGGCTGTAGGCAGGCACGACACGTGCATTTTGCTGCTTGCTCCCTCAGGACCCTTCCAAGGGACCATTCCTCCTTCGCGGCACCTTTCCGTCTCCACCAGTGTGCTTTACCACAAACGAAAGTCCGATAGCGCGGCCTCCCCTGGGGCCATGGGGCAGCGACCCGACTCCCTCCTGGGTAAGCTGGTGCACCTCCCCCCAACGGGCGCCCTCCCCCCATCTCTGGCAACTTGCCCCTACATTCTCCATCCAAGTCCCTTCCTCATTTTTTCCCCTGTCCGCACACCATTGAGTGTTATGGCACTGATGGAAAGAGTCCAGGAGTTGAGGAAGGTCTTTTTGTCTGCTGTTGGTTTGTGCCTTGTGATTGTCCAGTGTGTGATCTCGTGGGTTGCTGAAGCTTTTGGGTCTCCTCAGATTTTCACCTGGCAGTAGTCAGGAGATGTAAGAGTTATGTGGGAACAAGATATTTTAAAGGTTTGAGAATAGGTCCTTGTGGGTCTGGTCTTTCCAAGCTGTAGTGGTCATCTTCATGGTGTTAACAGATTGCTGCCGTCATCTCATCTGTGCAGTTTGCATCGGATTAAACATCATATCCTTTCTCTGTCTTAATTCATTTGATATTGAACTGTTGAATGGTTCCCAGGATAGTCTGTCTCCTTCAGGTTGGTACTTGTATTGTCGTCCTTTTTAAAAATCCCATCAACTCCAGCAGTGTATCCATTTTAACAGGTTTCCTCACTCTCATATCAAACTAGTGTTCCTTTTTTACTGCTTCAGGCACACCCTACTTTTTCTCAAACATTAACTAATTTTTTCCCTCTGAAACCTTGGTGCTTTATCCTAACTGGATGAGTTTTTAAGGTGGTTAGTGTGCTATCTCGTCCCATAATATGGGTCTGCCTCCCAGCATAAAACCCTTTTCAAAATTGTGAGTTGGTGCAAGTCAATAATCTGCTGGTCAGGTTGGGGTTGCTTGGATAGAAACAGGCTCAGTGTGTGTCAGTGGTGTGACTCTACGAAGACAGAGGGAGCCAAGGAGACTACTTCCTTCTTCAAATTCGGCTTTGTATTTGGCTGTTGGTTTCTTGCTTGGTGGGTTGTCTTGAGATTCTGTGTTTAACATTTTAGAATTAAGTTGCTTAATGTACTTTTCAGAATGTGAATGTTTGTGCATGTTTGATAGTTGTTGATGTTGAGCTGATAGTTTATTTGTTTTGCATGTCTGTATAGCTGATTGCGTCACATTGTTTCTGTCTTTTCTTGGCCTGTCTCACAATTCATGTAAATCCCTTCTTACCTCTCACTTCTTCTCTTCCCCCTTCATCCTTCTTCTGTGTCTGTCCGACTGCTCTCCATCCATGTCTCACTCTCTCTTTCTCTGTCTTTGTCTCTCTCCTTTTGTCTTGCTCTGTTGCCCTCCGTCTGTTTGTCTGTCTGTCTGTCTGTCTGTCTGTCTGTCTGTCTGTCTGTCTGTCTGTCTGTCTGTCTGTCTGTCTGTCTGTCTGTCTGTCTGTCTGTCTGTCTGTCTGTCTGTCTGTCCGTCCGTCCGTCCGTCCGTCCGTCCGTCCGTCCGTCCGTCTGTCTGTCTGTCTGTCTGTCTGTCTGTCTGTCTGTCTGTCTGTCTGTCTGTCTGTCTGTCTGTCTGTCTGTCTGTCTCTGTTTGTCTCTCTCTCTCTCTCTCTCTCTCTCTCTCTCTCTCTCTCTCTCTCTCTCTCTCTCTCTCTCTCTCTCTCTCTCTCTCTCTCTCTCTCTTCCTTTCTCTTGTATTTCTCCCTTTCTATTTTCCATCTTCTTTTGCATGTGTCTGTTTGTGTATGTGTCTCTGTATGTCAGTCTTCCTCATTCACACATGAAAACACACATACATTCAGACATTAATGTACATGTATATACTTTTTTCAAACGTTCATGCACATGCATGAAATTGGATACAGTGCTCACACAGAACATGTTGAGACTTAAACATTCATACACACATGTAAGTTTTCACAGATCAAAACCAGCGGCCCTCACACCACACAGTGCACTAACAGAAAGCAACACTTTACTTTGTGTGTGAGAGAATCTTTGTTGTGTGTTCACCCTTGTTTGTGCGAAGGAGTATCCAGTTTTGTCATTGTGTCCATTGTGCACCTTTGTTGTGTTTCATAGATCACACAACCAGTGATATTTTGATTTGATATGTCCATTTCATCATGAAACCATCATTTAGTCTTTCATGCACTGATCATTCACAAGGCCAATCATGCACTGAACATTAAATTAATCTGGTCATTCATGCACTAACATTTTTCTTTGTCATTTTGCCATCATTTATGCATCATGAGGGATTTTTAGTGCCTCTTGATTTGGTTTATGAAGAAAGTTATCTTTTATTTTGTTCCGTTGTTATTATGCTCAGTTAAACAAAAAGATTGTCCAGTTTGAGAATACAGGTGTTTGAGCAGGATTTCTTCACTGCAAGGTCCGAAGCATGGCGTACTTTGAAAAGAATAAAGTGCTTGGAATTACCCTGCCACACTATCATTTTGCAAGAGTGTTTTTTGGTTAAGTATGCAGTTGTATTATTCTGGAAAGGAAAGAGAAAGGAGGTTGAGGAGTGGGGGCTAGAATTAAATTGTAAACAGTGCCAGATTAATCTCATAATAATGACAACATCTTCAGAGCCTGCACAAAGTATTTATCAATTTCTTCACATTCATACTGACAATTTTTTTTACAGCCAACTAAAATAGGAAACCTCTAAATGAATTTTAAGAAGTTGAGGAAATGGTTCAAGTTTATTATTTAAGCTGTATGATTAAAGTTTATCATGTCAAGATTTTATTTTCTTTTTAATTTCTGGTTTCTTTTTGGAGCAGTTCAGGGTTGCCGTTAGTTTTCTCTTTTGTTTCCTGTTCATGCACATAATTATTATGAGCAGAAAAAATTAATTCACTTTTCACAGTTCATTGTTAACATGTTGCTAGCTTGTTTCAAGCAAAGCATTCCTGCAGGCATTTGGGTCTCCGTCATGATAAATTTTCTTCTCTTCATAAATTTTCCTCTCTTCATCGGCCACCGAAACTTGGTAGGACACCCAAATGGCTGGAGGAATGTTGACCTTCATTGGCTTGGCTGCTTTAGAGCAATGGTTTTGCCAACATTAATCATGGGCTTTTGGGGGGGAATTGTTTTACGCAGAATTTTCTCAGAGCAAGAAAACAAAAGGCAAGATTCCCCCCCCCCCCCCCACCCCCCCCCCCCCCCCCCCCCACCTTACCTTCACTGAACCCTTTTCAAGTCACTTACTTAGACACTCTATGATCTATCCACAACAGTCGTCTTTCAAAGTATTTATTCCAAAGTCCCGTAGTCACACATGCTCTATCCACTAACAGACATCTTTCAAAATATTTGCCACTTTTCTGTCTTTGTGTTATGGATTCTGTTTGCCTTTTTCTGAAGGGGAAAAATGTTCTTTTTTCCTTTCACTTGCTCATGATGCACATTTTTCTGGGCATAGCAATGTATGGGTGCTATGTACTTTTTCATCTTGTGGCTAGGATTTCAGAGGAAGTTACTGCTTCTTTTACATGATCATTTTGTACTTACTCATATTTACTATGGGGATTTAAAAAAGAAATTGCCAATGTTTATTGTTGGAAGCATTATGTAATTTGTATTTAACATTTTTCATCCATTTACTAGAAGATTAACGCACATTGGGTGACATACTTTGTTGATTTTGCACTCACTGGTTCAAAACACTTCCTCTGATATCTTCTTCATGGTCTGTTTTCTTGTTTGGAATGACACCCTTAAATAACCAGGTCAGATGTTTGTAAAGAATTCTAGAACATGAAGAAAAGTCAACTCCCTTTCCCGGCAATACAAGTATTTTCTTCACCAAAGGAAATTTGGGGAAAGAAAGAAGATAAAAAAAACTGAGTGATTGTTTAATTGGTTTTGATAAATGATCATGGAATCTTAATCCAGTATTCTTTTTGGTGACATATTATCAACAAAGAAAACCTGTCAATATGTTTTCAGATGACTCAGTCGTGGATTGACATAATGATTTTGGGGGTTCAGAATCCAAACAAGACCAGCTTAGTGTTAGTAGACATTGAGTGGCAAACTTTGCCTCCATGTATGCACTGCATGTGTGAAATGTTGCCATTTTGAATGGATGCACTGCATGTACCTCAGTATGCATTTCTTTGTTGCTTGCATGCTTTTGTTGCTGTTGTTGCATCTTTCTGCATTTACCACTTGTTGAAAGTTTGCGTGTGTGAGCATGTGTGTGAGAGCCACTGCAGCATCATATCAGTCCAACAGCTAGAGGCATGGTGAATCCTCGTGTGTATGTCCAGTGGCATTGGTGATAGAGGGAATCGTGTCACTAGCAACCAAAAGCATCCGATCTTCATTTTCTTGTCATTCTGGTGGTGGGATTCTCTCAGAAGCGCTTTCATCAAAGCCATTCTTCCGGTCATCACACTGACAAAAATTTCAGCAACCAAAGAATTTGAAAAAAGTAAAGATGTGGCAGTAACGAAATGTTCCCTTCCCCCTTTTCCCCCCGTCTAACCCACAGCTCTCAACACGATCCCCGAAGAACGTCGCTCTTTTATAGCACACCACACTACGCCTCCCCAGAAGGGGAAAGGGGCGACAGCCTCACCCGCTAGTGGAAGCGGAGTTCGGATGCGAGAAAATAAACCGGCCAGAAAGCCTCGCCCTGCCAGCGTGGCAGGATCCACGCCAAGCTTTGTTCACGCGGAACCAAAGACCTCGCCACGGAGCTTGAGCACAGATCGGTTGTCCCGAGGTTGGTAGCTGAAGGCTGCTTGCAGATGATGATGGTGATTTAGGGGGGTTGCCAGGCCACCTGAAAAGGATAACGATAATGATGATGCTGGTGAAAGTTTATGCATGCAGAATATAGGTGTTCAGATATATATTGCATCAATTTGTGAGATGGAATTGTGAAGACAGGGTTAGCTTAGCAATTAAACCAGTTTTTTGGAGTTTTTGTTGTTGTCTGATTTAGAGAACTAATTGCTAAATAGAATGTTTACCTAGTTGTGTTAGTGAGGGTAGGATCAACTGAAAGGATTCTTGTACACCCTGAAAATAGGGGAAGCATCTTACTTCAGATATTTGTTTAAGCACAAGTAGCCATTTGTGTCAAGATGCCAATATTCTAACTGTTGTTGGCCTAATTTCCTTACAGGAAGCTTTTATAGTTTTTTTTCTTCCAAGAATGAATTATGAGCAGTTTGTGATCAGCCAGATACTTTCCTGTGACTAGATTCTTCAGAGCGGTTTTGTCTGTTGAGGCCATTTTAATGGTGTAGAAATAAGAAACTCTTGAAAATCCTAAAGAATATTACAACCAAGAAGTCTTGATTGTTGAAAGAGACTGCACACCATGATTCAACTCGCATGTGGCTGCATCATGGATCAAGGAGAGTCCTGCATGAGGCAGTAGCTTTCAGATTATCAGTTGGGTAGACGGGTCCCCGTCCCAAATGGAGAGATAGTTTGCAGATTACTAGTAAGACTGACAAGTTCCCTTACTAAAGGAAGAGATGGTATTCAGATTATCAGTTGGGTAGACGGGTCCCCGTCCCAAATGGAGAGATAGTTTGCAGATTACTAGTAAGACTGACAAGTTCCCTTACTAAAGGAAGAGATGGTATTCAGATTAGCAGTTTGACAGGCTCCTCGTGTACCAAATGAAACGAATGAGTTATGAGATAGGGGTGAAAGTGTCCAGATGAATCATCCAGTGTCTGCAAACCAAGGCACAGAGAGAGAGAGAGAGACTGTCAGTGGGTAACAGCAAGTACTGGCAAGTGTAACAACCACTGTGTGTGTGGTAGGCAGAGAGAGAGAGAGACTGTCAGTGGGTAACAGCAAGTACTGTCAAGTGTAACAACCACTGTGTGTGTGGTAGGCAGAGAGAGAGAGAGAGACTGTCAGTGGGTAACAGCAAGTACTGGCAAGTGTAACAACCACTGTGTGTGTGTGGTGTCTTTTGATGTGGAAAATCA
>JAWQFJ010001784.1:82500-85000 GCA_034096865.1 Theodoxus fluviatilis | reverse complement strand
AGATGCTGCATCCACCAGCACCGCAGAAGATGCTGCAGCCTCTGAAGACACCCCAGTCTCAACAAAGGATGATGCCACCCCGGCACCAGCAGCCACTCCTGCAGCAGGGGGTGGAGAGGAGGGGGCCAAGGGCACCCCTGCTGCCCCCTCTACCCCCTCTACCCCTGCCTCTGCCAAGAGCGTGGAGGATGAGTACAAGGCTCGGCTGGCGGAGAGGCGACGCCAGGCCAGGGAGAAGGCAGAGCGCGAGGCTGAGCAGGAGAGGCAGCGGCTGGAGGAGGAAAGGTCAGTTGGGAGGAGATGGGAAGGGAGGACGTGCACGCATGTATATGTATATATATGCACACATGCAAACACACACACACTCACAGAGGTGTGCACACACACATATAATAATAATTATAATACAGACTATTTCTAACGCACATACCTTCCCTAACAGGCAAGCTCATGGCGTGTACAATGATAAAGTCTACACTCATACAAAGCATTCTAACACTCGCACACTGTACAATTGAAATAAAAAGAAAAATTAAATACAATACAATTAATTAAGTAGCAGGCAAAACACGAAACATAAAAGAGGCGCCTTCACTGCTCGTCAGGAAAGACTGACCGGAACAGGTGTGTCTTGAGGGAGGTTTTGAACTGGGACATGGAATTAGAGTGACGGACAGGGAAAGGTAGGCTATTCCATGTTACAGGGCCGATGCAGGAAAAAGCTCGCTGTCCTTGGGTTATCTTTTTGCGACGGGGGACATTTAACGTTTTGGTGTCTGCAGCTGAACGGTTATTTCTAGCGGGGGTGTAGACAGTGAGAATTTCTTTGAGTGCGTGTGGTGCAGTTTGATTGAAGAAGTTGAAACACATAATGGCTAGCTTATACTCTATCCTCTGAGCGACGGGGAGCCAATGCAGTGCACGAAGGAGTTTGGATGTGGGAGTTCTCTTGGGACATCTAAAGATTAATCTAGCAGCAGTGTTTTGGACTTTTTGCAGTTTGTTTAGCAGAGTGCCAGGAATGCCGGCAAGAATTTCCATAATCAAGACGGGACAGAACAAGGGAAGTGACAAGGGTTTGAGTGGCCTGTTGTGAAAGATAGTGACGAATAGTGCCAATTTTCCTTAACTCGTAGTAAGCTAACTGGCAAACTTTGTTCACATGAACTCTCATAGAAAGATCATCATCGAACATGACACCTAAGTTCCTAACAGACTTTGAGAATTCTATCTCACTCTGGCCTATGGTTAGTTTCAGGGCCTGATCGAATTCGCCTCTACCGCCAACCAGGAGAGCATACATGTTATTTTTCTTCTAATGTGTATGTATGACAGACAGGCGCACGCGCACGAAGATATTCATGCACACAGAGAGAGAGAGAGAGATAGAGATATATGTGCACGTCCACGATATTGCCTAACACTATCAAAAACTGGGGGTCTGGGTAAAGACACTTGAATAAAACTATCTAACACAGTCAGCATGCATATATTTCAAATTTATATGGGTTCTTTAAATGTTTTTGTAATGCTATGACCAATAGTTTTTATAGTTTTGCTTTGCAGAGATTCACAAAAAAATAATTAAACTCGTACGAAGCGGAAAAATGGCGCCGAAAAACGGGACATTTTGCAACGCCACTTTTGAATGCTTGTTATCTTGTGCAAATTCACCTTACAAAGTATAGATTGTGTGAAATAATTCAAGTTCAATTATTAATTTAGTCATATTTCAGTGGAAAGTCGCCACAAAATAAAAACAGAGGTAGTTCTACCGAAATAAAAAAGACCTATGCGTTCGTTACTCTCGTTTCCACCACCCTTGCTCAGAGGAAAAAAATCGAAACCAAACATGTATACATAAATGTGTTGAAGAGAAGGTTCAAATTACTTTTCCTTTCATTAGTTTACTCATACAACTGCATAGTTTTATTCTTCTTTTGGTATTAACCAATTTCTTGGGACTATTTTGATGGTCAGCGTCGGTCGTTTCCATGCGTTACTTACGGAAGGTACGCGTGTACCAAACGTGTTGCTATATTTTTCCGCACTCGAAACGGCTACAAAGGAAGCTTTTGTCATCCTGCAGTGAATGAACACGTTTATGGAAGGATACGTCATAGTACACGCGATTTTTGACCAATGAGAAGGCTTCGTTTCCTTCATTTCCTTCTGTAACGTACGTCATTTTGCTACACATGTGCGAAGCTTTCAGTTCGTTTGATCCGTTCGATCGACCATCTTCATCCAATTTGGGTTAAGTAAGGCATTCTACATTAGTTTTTTAATTAATACAATTCAATAGTTTCGTTCATGGGTCATGAATAAATACTTTATGACTAGTTTTTCTCTGGCCATTCTGGTTTTGGTTTCTGGTGTTCCTTACAAAACTCAATCGTCGCGGAGGAGCTTATCACATCAATTGATTTGGTCAGAATCACATCATGTTTGTTTTCATAGAACTAAATTGATGTTCCCTTATGCTAGATATCAAAATAAT